>SKCR01012549.1:0-12553 GCA_019454045.1 Zanthoxylum bungeanum
TGGGGCTGGATAAGTGTCTGCCCCGTCCGAAGCACATGTCGGATGTCTGGTAACATAGTCTCTATAATCGGATATACATGACCTGTCACAATATCCCGATTGGTTGCGCAACACTCAAGAGCACTAGTACCGTATCCTGCGTGACATCAACTCCAATATGACTGAAGTGACACTTCCGTCTTGACATCACACCCAATACACTATGACTCTCAGATAACCCAGAAGTGGTGTACACAGAACCCGTTTAAAGTCCCCTACCACCAAGACCAAAGTCTATCGATTATCGTAAGTATTAGCGATGTAAGTCTCAGGTTAAGACCATACACACCTACCTTGATTTCGGCCTCCCATAGACACATAGTCATAATACCAATGGGATTCCGAGGGGTCTATCCAGAGCGAAGCTGTTTCCCGTACCATCGGTGAAACACGACCTCCTATCGCACTTGCATAAGTATCCAATACTTAATATATGAGAAATATGCCGTTGTGCCCTCACAACGCACACAAGTGCAATACTAGCCTATTCCGCATTATCGATGTTCCTGTCTCGATATACTACGGCTAGGGATATTTATGATTAATCCTTCGTGGACTGATACTGTCTAATATCTCTCAATCCAGGAACTAATCATATGGACCTCTCTTCATTTATACATATCTATGGTGATCTAATCACAAATGATGAGAGTGCAATTTCCTTGTCACATAGTTAATTTGCTACAACAACACAATGATCTGTGCAAATAGTGACGCTATGGGTCATTTTGTCCAACAGGAATCCCATTGGTAGTATGTCTGCGTGTCTATGGGAGTCCGCTTCAGGGTAGGTGCATATGGTCTTAACCTGAGACTTTCATCGCTAGTACTTGTGACAATCGGTAGACTTTAGTTTTGGTCGTCCAGGGCTTTAACAGGTTCTGTGTACACCTCTTCTAGGTTTATCGGGAATCGTAGTGTATTGGGTGTGATGTCAAGACGGAAGTATCACTTCAGACATATGGAGATGATGATCGCGCAGGATACAGAACTAGTACTCTATAATGGTTGCAACCATCGGGATAATATGACAAGGTCAGGATTATCCAATTCAAAGAGACTAGTTGCTTGATGTCCGATATATGTATCGTATGGGGCAGACACATCTCCAGCCCCAGGCCTTACAGTGATCATCCGATACTGGATCAGTATACACTATACTACGGTATACTACGCCTGTTATAGATCTTATATTCCAATAAGAATATTTCTGGAGAATTGGGTAGGCATGGCGTTTTGCTCGAGGCTAACCTTGTCTTGTAAATCGGTAAAAACGTAGTACTTGGTACGTACGTGTTCGGATAATCTGACGGCCGTATTTACTGCCAACATATCCAGAGATCTCTTGGGTCGCTTCCCGAAGATTCACCAATGACGTATGATTCAAACTCGATTAATCTTGGATTAATTACGGAGAGACTTTATCTTGGATAAAGTACTATACATCGAGAGAGAGACAGATTAATTTGGAATTAATCGTAAAATTATTATATTCGATATAATAATCGAATTTCGATTTCGACGCGAATTAAAATTTGATTTTAATTTGGGCAAACGAGTTAATTTAGAATTAATTCGTTAGCGACGTAAATAATAATTCGCTAGGCGCAATTATTTATTTAAATTCGATTTAATTAACGTCGCGACGAAAGTTCGGTATTTCGGAAATATCGAACCCGAACGCGTGAGTACGCGTGGGCCCACTTTCATTTGGGTTGTGTGGGGCCCACATGACACATGTCATTTTATGCATTATTTAATTGTTAATACATTGCATGGTGATAGTGTACAATACACTCAATGGTTTTGCATGGAGTTTGAGTGTTGACACTCTAAGCCATTGCCAGATTTGTGTCATAAGTTTATTATTAATTTAAAAATATATTATGGCATAAATATAAATTGATTTTTGTAACAAAAAATCATAACACTCTCTCCTTTCTCTCATGACCGAAACTGTGAGCTCTCACAGCCCTCTCCACTTTTCTGTTTTTGTTGCAAAAACTTGAAGAATTTGTGTTTGTTTGGAACATAAAATCACACACAAGGCTAGCACCATCAAGGGATCATTACAAAGGTGTTATGGGAAACTAATCTTAGAGCTTGGAGGATCAAAAATTGCTTGGAGCTTCTCTTTTCTGTTTGGCCGAAACCCTCACTGCACAAAGGGAAAATTTTTGTTTCATCAACGCATCCGCATTCCGATCTTTGTGAGTATGATTCCGCCATACATCAATATTGTTCATTCATTTATATGTTTTGTTTGCTCTTTTGATCTTGGGACATGGATTAAAATTTCCAACACACTAGGTACGTACGTGTTCGGATAGTCCGACGAGCGGATTTACTGCCAATATATCCGGGGATCTCATGGGTCGCTTCCCGAAGATTCACCGATGACGTATGACTCGCACTTTATTAATCTGGGATAAATAATAAGAGAGAGAAAATTAATCTAGGATTAATTACGGAGATATTTTATCTGGGGATAAAATATTATTTAAAGAGAGAGAATGATTAATTTGAATTAATCGATAAAATAATACATTCGATATATTATATGAAATAAGATTTCGACGCGGAATTAAAATTAGATTTTAAATCGAGCAAACGAGTAATTAGAATTAAATCGTCAGCGACGTGAATAGTAATTTTGCTAGCATAATTATTTAATTAAATTTTATTTAATTACGCCGCAACAGAAAATTCGTTAATTCGGAATTAGCGAACCCGAGCCGGGAGAGTGTTTGCGGGCCCACTCGCATTTGATTTAAGTGCGGCCCACGCGTCACATCACTCGTCATTCAAGTACTAGATGTTTTGTCACTTTGTGATTGACAAACCAGTCACTATTCATAAGTGATGTGAGTTGTTGGAAGGCATTAATTGCCATTTTGGCTCCAAAATTTTTTTGACTTTTTGAAAGCCATTTACAAGATTTTGGAAATAAAATTTTTTTGGGTATGAGTTTTAGAAACAAAACCAAACCAACAACTTCTCTCTCTTTCCAACACACACACGGTTTTGGGAACCATTTTTCCCCTCTCTCACATTCGGCTTTTGAAGCCAATTTTCTTCTCATTTCTTGCTTGGCCGAGACATAGAAGATAAACAAGGAAGATTTGTGGCAAATCTTTCCAATGCTAGAACATGAAGAGTCATCCAAAGGTGATAGGGAAACCTATTCATGAGCATGGAATCACAACACAAAGCTTGGAGCTTAGAGCATCCATGGAGGTGGTGACCGAAAATCTTGGACAACAAACAAAGGCCAAAGCCGAGAGCTTCCTTGTAGGAGAAAAGATTTTGGTTGTTCGTCGCATCGCAAATCCGATCTATGTAAGTATGATTCCACCATACTTCTTATTGTATTCGCACATGTTTCATTGCTTGAATCGATCTTGGGACTATAGTAGAAACCCAACAATGGTATCAGAGCCATTTTGAGCATGAAATATACTTAGTGTAAAATTTGGGTAAATTGGATTTGAATGTTTTGACTAAATTACTTGTTTGAGCATGCTTGAATATGGATGACTTGAAGTTGTTTGTGATCAATTTTGTGAAAAATGGATTGGATCAATTTTCCCCAAATGTTTGGCTTGGCCGAAACATATGCTACCCTAAATTCATGGTGATTTTTGTTTTTGAATCATTGGATGAGTTTGAATGACTTGGGAAATGTTGATTTAGGATTTAATTGGATTGAATTCGGAATCAGACATGAAAAACCCTAAGTTACCGTGAGTGATGAAACATGAAAATGATTGATTTTTTGATTCAATTGTGTTGGACATAAGTTGATGATGATAAGCATAATTAATTGAGTAAATTAGTGTTTTGGAAATGTTAATTTGGTTAATTAATTATAGTTATACACTTTGTTTAATTTAATTGTGAAATTTGGAATTTTATAATTAAATTAGTTGGGCCAAATTTGGAATTGGGCTTGTAAAAGTTGTAATTGGGCTTAATGGGCCTGGTTGGGCCGAATTAGGTTTAGGCTAATTGGTTGGATCCAATTGGGCCCAAAACCATATCCATAAAGTCCAAATATAACAAATGAACCTTTAATTTTAATTGGGCCTAATGGGCCTAAATTGGTTTCTTGGCAAATAAGGGTGATTCCTTAAATGGGATTTGGTATTTGGGTTTGACCCACATTGACCAAAAGTCCATGCCTTAAGAAATTAATTGAAAGCCCATTGGACTTTAATTAAATTGACATTGGATGTTAATTGGGCTTTGAGACCCGTAACGATTAGATTTAGAATCTAAGTCGTAAAGGCACATTAAAAAGTAATTATTTAATTTAGAATTAAATATAGAATTAGTATTAAATATAAATTAAATTGGATTTAATGTTGTAGTTTAATATAATTCAAGAATTCGTACTTTGAGTACTTATTCGCAAAACGAGTTTGACTCGCGCAAAATCAAATCGTTGTTTGAACATTGGATAATCATTAATTTCAGATTAATTAATTGGATTAGATTGATTGATAACATGTTTTATGTGATTACATGGATGCGATGTATGAATAATGTATATCGGATGGATATTAGATAGGTGAGCGCAATTTTGGAAATTATTGTAATAAATTTAGAATTTATTAAATTGGACTTGCGTGTCCAGCCTATTACCTCTTGACTCTTTATATTTCTCTTCTCACATATTCCCCTCAATGTAAATGAGGTTTCTTTAGAAGTGTTATGTAATCGGGTAGAAGTAATACTTGTGCTAGCGGGAGAGAGGAAATTGAGAGATTTGTTCTAGGAACAATGTGTTAAGTATCCATCTGCATATCATTATTATTTTATTTATACACACCTTATTATGTTTTTAGAATGCATGTTTAAGGGTGTATGATGATGAGACCTTAACAAAGATAATTAATTGGTTGCCAATTACACGAAAACCCTCAAATTATATTAAACATTTTCCCTTCCATTTAGTGATTCTTACTCAAGATCCAAGATTGGCACTAGTTTGTTGGCCAAAGTCAAGACCTTTGTCCGTCGCGGATGTGTTTTGAATCATGAAGGCTTTGTTCCATATCGATGTCTTGTCCAAGTTGTGATTTTTTGGCCAAAGTCAAGATCACTTCTTGTCTATCGACATCGATTACGAAGCTTTCCAAGGTCAATGGGTTCCGCTTAACTGGGATCATTAAGTTGTTGTGCCAAAGCCAAGGCTTAGTTGATTCAGAGGAAAAAGGTTAGGGAATATATTGGATATATTGGCATATATAAGATATATGTTTCGGACTTGGATGTCCACCTACTGGATCTAGGAATTGGATGGGATCCAATTGATCTTAGAGATCTACCTAGTTAAGTATCATACAATTTGTTGGCCTAAGTCAAGATTGTGTGTTATTTAACGGGATCCTAGCCCACTAGGAAACAAGGTTCCCGAGTACTCCACAGAGGGTGAGAGGCTCGCCGAAAAATAGTGGGAGACAAGTTTAAATTTGCAATATTCGTTTAGTTACTTGCCAATACGCGCTCATTTCAATTTTTCGTCATATAAATTAATATATATTAGTTGGACTAATATTTAATTGTTGTTTAAAAAAACAGTTGGACTGTATTCAAACTACTTTCAATTAACAGTTGATTTTATATTGGATTATAGTAATCAATATAATTGAATTTAACCAATCAAATTATAGTTGATTATATAGTTGGACTATAGTAATCATTATATAAATAGTACCTAAAATCGTTGATAGATAGTTAGACTATTGGAATCAAGATAAATGAAAGATAGCGTTTAGGCATATAATCTTGGGTGAAAATTTTTTTAAACGGCTTTATTTTCAAATTGGAATAATAAATCTCAGGATAGTCCGGGAGACCGAGAAGTTATTTATTTGATAGAGTGACGTCTCGAGCCTAAGCCAGGAGTTGAGCAAATATAGAACATGATATTTGGAATATTCATGTGATGATAACTTTAGTGCTTAATCGTTATGCTTGCCGCAAAGACTCCTTAATTTCTTAATCAGAACTAAGGATTAGATCCTTATAGTATGATAATGAAATTGAAGGATCTTCATAGATCTATCCTTAGATCTTAAAAGTACAAATTGTAATAGAAACTCTTAGAGAGTTAATGGCTATACTCAAGTAGACAAAGACAGAGTTTGCAATAGGGCAAGAAGCGCAAGGCGCACCTTACTTCAACATTCCGGAAGGCCAAGGCTTGGCCAAAGGCTTCTGGGGTGTGGAAAAGGGGCAAAGGCAAATTCATTATAATCTTCTGGGAAGACAAAAGACATATCCCAAGATGTCTGCCTAAACTATAGCAAACGGAGACACTAAAGCATGACCGCAGTATGGACAAGGCAGACATGAAGGAAGTAAAGGCGGGGAAAGGCTCCGGCTTCAAACATGTTTGTCATAAACATGTTCACAACTAGTATTAAAATTGGATTTTAGATACTGGATGTGGTACATAAATATGTACTGATGTGCAGAATCTGCCAACAAGCAGGATACTGACTTCAGATGTGATTGATCTTCGAATCGAAAACGGGACGAGAGTCGCTGTTTTGACCATAGAGACCTAAGTTTAGGAACTACCTTTTGGGTATGTACTTAAATTAGGAAACTGTTACAATGTAACTAGTTTGACTAGAAACATTATCTCTATATCATGGTTTAACACGTTGCGGGTATACCTTTATATTTTAGAACACTAAAGTGTTTTATTTTATAAAGATGATATTGAGATAAGCACATTAGATGTGAATAACAATATTTATATTTTGAATATAAATAAATCTCAAACGCATAACATGACAAACAAATAGCTCAAACTGATTTAATCTGTTGAGACTTATTTGTGGCATTGTTGTCTGGGACACATTAAACAAGACTCGTATATCCACACTTTTGAAGAGTGTTTGCTAGGACGGATTTGATTCTATTAAAATAATGTCTACGAATCTAGTTTATTAGGCAAAGTGCCTATAACACCTTTTACTTGGTAAAAGTGCAAGTGCCACCGATATGTTACCCTCGTTCATAGTGACGTAAGTGGGCCCATGTCTAGCTCGGCTAGAGGTGGATATGAATACTTCAGAACCTTTACGGATATGTTTATGTTGTGTTTGGTGAAACACACGGAAACTAGAAACTTTTTTGAATTCAAAGAGTTTCGACACGACTTAGACAAGACAGCCGGCTAAAGTATTAAAAGCGTCACGGTTAGACCATGATGGAAAATACTTAAGCAATAAATTCTCAAATACTTGAAAGAGTATAGTATTCTTTCAATGAGGACCCCTCTCGGAACACGTCAATATGACGGTGTGTCCGAACTGAGAAACCGAACCTTGTTGGACATAGTAATGTTAATCATGAGTCGCTCTGAGCTACAATTTCCTTCAAGGGATACGCATTAACAGTGCCAAATTTATTTTGAATAAGGTTCCATAAAAATCTGTTTGACAGACTTCATATTAGATATGAACATGAAAGAAATCGGGTTTCTCATTCCTGAAGATTTGGAAGGCTGGGCATATGTTTGGATGATACCAAACTAAAACCCAAATAGGATAAGTGCCTAAGTTGTAGGTTATCCTAGGGAAACCAAAAGTATAGTACTTATACAACTCACATGAGAACAATTTAATTGTTGCTCACCATGCGGTTTTCCTAAGAGTAATACCGATATGCAGTGGTAAAATGGAGGAAAGTAAAACTCGATGAAAATCAAAGTAATACTATTCCAGGCACCGATTCCTTAATGGAACACAAATAGTTCATCAAGGATGAAACTATACCAATAATCTTCGAATACACAAGAACCGCGCAAGTCAGAGAGAGTCAGAAAACAACCTGGGAGGTATTGGTTTCTGATCTCACCTCGTAAAGATGTCAATCTTATTGAGGAACATGAACTGACTACGTATGAGGAAGTGATACAAGGTATCGACTCCCTATTATGGCAAAGTGCCATGATGTCCGAAATGGATTCCATGTATACCAACCAAGTTTGGACACTGGTTGTTGTACCAGAAGGCATTGTGCCTATTGGTACTACATAAGTCTTCAAGGAAGACAAACATGGATGGCAACATACGAATGTACAAAGCTAGGCTTGTAGCGAAAATATATCGTTATCAACATTGTGTCGATTACGACGAAACCTTTTATCTGTTGCCATGGTTGAATGCATTTGGATAATGCTTGCTTATGCTGCATCTTTCATTTATGAAACATGGCAGCTGAATGCCAAAATCGCTTTCCTTAACGGAAACCTTTTGGAGGATGTTTACAACATCCTGACGGTTTTGTCGTACCAAAACGAGCAAACAGGTTTGCAAGTTAATTCGATCCATTATGGATTGAAGCAAGCATTGCGTTCTTGCAATTATCGTTTTGATGTAATCATAATGGTGTATGATTTAATTCAAAACAAAATGATTCTTGTGTATATAAGGAGGTTAGTGTGGAGCGCACTGACAATGAATGTCCTAAATAATAATGATATGTCATTTCTTGGAAATGATATTCCCATATAAAATCGGTGAAAGCTTGGCTTTCAAGAAAATTCTCCGTAGAATTCTTGGGACAGACAACCTTTATTCTAGGAATAAAGATCTACTGGGATAGATCTAAAGGTTGTTGGTACTCTCCGAGAACTTGTACATTGAAAAATATGCGTGACCTGGTGTCTCATATGCTTTGAGCATATGGAGTCACAATCAGGGCAATCCATGTGATAGTCTCTGGATTGATGTTAAGAATATCCTTAAGTTTCTTAGACGAACTAAGGATGTTGTCTTATACTATGGAGAATGAGAACTTGAAATGACTGGGTTCACTATTGCATGTTTCCTAACCGACAAAAACGACTATAAGTCGTAACAAAGATACTATAAAGTTTTAATAACGGAACAGTGAGCTGGAAATCTTCCAAACAAGATATTGTTGCCAAATAAACAAAAAAAGAAGAATATTGATGTAGCTGAGGCAGCAATAGAAGCCTTTTAGATTGATAATAATCCTAATCAGATTAGGAGTAGTTCTGTTAGCAGCTGAGCTAGGCTACAGCACAGGCTAAAGAATTAATGGTCTCATCAACGATCCAGATATATACTTCAAATATTTATCTGATTCGTTCGAATCATATATCGTGGCGATGTGATGATCGAATAAATCGCATCAGATGATAACCATGCAAATCAACTGACGAAAGCCTTTCCTCAGCAGAAGTTTGAGCGAACCGTACATAGTTCGGGTATAGGACACTTGAGTGATTGGCTATAGGCCAAGTGGGAGATTGTTGGACAATTATGACCATAGCATCACTATTTTTACAGATCATGGTGTTGTTGTACAAATTAACTATGTGACTAAGGAAATTGTCCTTTTATCATTTGTAATTGGATTACCTAGATGTATAAATGATAAAAGGTCCATATGATTAGTTCCAGATTGAGATGATATGAGACAATATCAATTCATGAAGGTTTAATCATTAAATATACCTAGTTGGCGTATTATCGAGATTGGACATCGATAAAGCGTAAAAGACTAGTATTACACTTGTGCGCGTTGTGGGAGCATAACGACATAGTTCTCATATTTTGGGTATAGGATACTCATGCAAGTGTAATAGGAGGTTGTGTTTACTGATGGTACGGGAACAGCTTCGCTCTGAATAGACCCCTCGAAATTCCATTGGTAGTATAACTATGTGTCTATGGATGTCTGAATCAGGGTAGGTGTATTTAGTCTTAACTTGAGACTTGAACCGCTAATACTTGCGACAATCAATATACTTTGGTTTTGGTCGTCCAGGGCTTTAGCAGGTTCTGTGTACGCCTCTTCTGGGTATATTGAGAATCGTAGTGTATTGGGTGTGATGTCAAGATGGAAGTATCACTCCAGTCATAGTGGAGATGATGATCTTGTAGGATACAGAACTGGTGCTCTTATATGCTGCAGTTATCATGATATTATGACTAGGTCATGTTTATCCGATTATAGAGACTAGTTACCAGAGATCTGATATGTGCTTCGTAAGGGGCAGACACAATTCCAGCCTCAGGCCTTGCACGTGACATCCGATACTGGATCGTAATACGCAATACTATATATATTACACCTGATAAAGATCACATATTCCTTTAAGAATATTTCTGGAGAATTGGGTAGGCATGGTGCTTTGCTTGAAGCCAACCATGTCTTGTAAATCGGTAAAAATGTAGTACTAGGTAGGTACGTGTTCGGATAGTCCGACGACTGGATTTACTGCCAACATATCCGGGGATCTCATAGGTCGCTTCCCGAAGATTAACCGATGACGTATGACTCGCACTTTATTAATCTGGGATTAATTATAAGAGAGATAAAATTAATCTAGGATTAATTACGGAGATATTTTATCTGGGAAAAATATTATTTAAAGAGAGAGAACGATTAATTTGGAATTAATCGATAAAATAATATATTCGATATGTTATATGAAATTAGATTTCGACGTGGAATTAAAATTAGATTTTAAATCGGGCAAACGAGTTAATTTAGAATTAATTCGTCAGCGACGTGAATAGTAATTTTACTAGGCATAAATATTTAATTAAATTTGATTTAATTACGTCGCAACGGAAAATTTGTTAATTCGGAATTAGCGAACCCGAGCCCGTGAGTGTTTGCAGGCCCACTCGCTTTTCGAATTTAAGTGCGGCCCACAAGTCACATCACGCGTCACATCACTCGTCATTCAAGTAATGGATGTCTTGTCACTTTGAGTGATTAACAACCAGTCACTATTCATGAGTGATGTGAGTTGTTGGAAGGCATTAATTGCCATTTTGGCTCCAAAATTTCTTTTGACTTTTTGAAAGCCATTTACAAGATTTTGGAAATCAAAATTTTTTGGGTATGAGTTTTAGAAAACAAAACCAAACCAACACACTTCTCTCTCTTTCAACACACACACGGTTTTTGGAACCGTTTTTCCCTCTCTCCCATTCGTCTTTGAAGCCAATATTCTTCTCATTTCTTGCTTGGCCGAGACATAGAAGAAGAAACAAGGAAGATTTGTGGCAAATCTTTCCAATGCTAGCACATGAAGAGTCATCCAAAGGTGATAGGGAAACCTATTCATGAGCATGGAAACACAACACAAAGCTTGGAGCTTGGAGCATCCATGAAGGTGGTGACCGAAAATCTTGGACAACAAACAAAGGCTAAAGCCGAGAGCTTCCTTGGAGGAGAAAAGATTTTTGGTGTTCGTCGCATCGCATATCCGATCTATGTAAGTATGATTCTGCCATACTTCTTATTGTATTCGCACATGTTTCATTGCTTGAATCGATCTTGGAACTATAGTAGAAATCCAACAAGGTATCAAAGCCATTTTGAGCATGAAATATACTTAGGGTAAAATTTGGGTAAATTGGATTTGAATGTTTTTGACTAAATTACTCTTTGAGCATGCTTGAATTGATACTTGGAGTTGTTTGTGATCAAGTTTGTGAAAAATGGATGGATCAATTTTTCCCCAATGTTTTGCTTCGCCGAAACTATGCTACCCTAAATTCATGGTGATTTTTATTTTTTGAATCATTGGATGAGTTGAATGACTTGGAATGTTGATTTAGGATTTAATTGGATTGAATTCAGAATTAGACATGAAAAACCCTAAATTACCGTGAGTGATGAAGCATGAAAATGATTGATTTCTTGATTCAATTGTGTTGGACATAAGTTGATGATGATAAGCATAATTAATTGAGTAAATTAGTGTTTTGGAAATGTTAATTTGGTTAATTAATATAGCTATACACTTTGGTTAATTTAATTGTGAAATTTGGAATTTTGTAATTAAATTAGTTGGGCCAAATTTGGAATTGGGCTTGTAAAGGTTGTAATTGGCCTTAATGGGCTTGGTTGGGCCAAGTTTGGTTTAGGCTAATTGGTTGGATCCAATTGGGTCCAAAACAATATCCATAAAGTCTAAATATAACAAATGGACCTTTAATTTTAATTGGGCCTAATAGCCTAAATTGGTTTCTTGGCAAATAAGGTTGATTCCTTAAATGGGCTTTGGTATTTGGGTTTGACCCACATTGACCAAAAGTCCATGCTTTAAGAAATTAATGAAAGCCCATTGGACTTTAATTAAATTGACATTGGATGTTAATTGGGCTTTGAGACCCGTAACGATTAGATTTAGAATCTAAGTCGTAAAAACACATTAAAAAGTGTAATTATTTAATTTAGAATTAATAGAAATTAGTATTAAATACAAATTAAATTGGATTTAATGTTGTAGTTTAATATAATTCAAGAATTCGGACTTTGAGTACTTATTCGCAAAACGAGTTTGACTCGAGCAAAATCAAATCGTTGTTTGAACATTGGATGGTCATTAATTCAAATTAATTAATTGGATTAGATTGATTGATTACATTCTTTGTGTGAATACATGGATGCGATGTATGGATAATGTATATCGGATGGATATTAGATGGGTGAGGGCAATTTTGGA
>SKCR01012550.1:0-12364 GCA_019454045.1 Zanthoxylum bungeanum
CATCATACACCCTTAAGCATGCATTCTAAACACATAATAAAGCGAGTATGAAATAAAATAATAATGATATGCGGATGGATATTTTACATTGGATCCTAGATCAAATCTCTCACTTTCTCTCTCCCGCTAGCACTTGTATTACTTCTACCCGTTACACTACACTTCTAAAGAAACCTCTTTACGTGGAGGGGAATAGTGAGAAGAGAATACAAAGAAATAGGAGATAAGGCTGGACACGCAGGTCCAATTTAATAAATCAAATTTATTACTTTTTCCAAAATCGCCCAACCCGACTAATATCCATCCGATATACATTATTCAAACATCATAACCATGTATTCATACAAGCATGTTATCAATCAATCAATCAAATTAATTAATCTTGATTATTAGTGATCATCCAATGTTCAAACAAAGATTTGATTTTTTTCGAGTCAAACTCGTTTTTGCGAACACGTACTCAAAGTACGATTTCTACACGAATTAAATTAAATTACATAATTAAATCCAATTTAATACGTATTTAATTCTAATTCATTATTTAATTCTAAATAAATATTACACTTTTATTAACGAACCTTTACGACTTAAATTCCAAATTTAATCGCAACGGGTCTCAAAGCACGATTAACATCTAATGTTTTATTTAATTAAAGTCCAATGGGCTTTTAATTAATTTCTATAGGCGTGGACTTTTGGTCAACTCGGGTCAAACCGAACAACCAAAATCCAATCCGGGAGTTACCCCATAAGCCTTTAAATTAATTTTGCCCATTAGGCCCAATTAAATAATTAAGGTCCATTAAGTCATAATTGGACCTTTTGGATTCGGTTTTGGGCCTAATTGGATCCAACCAATTTTGCCTAGACCCAACTTTGTTACAACAAAGCCCAAAAGCCCAATTACAACCTAACAAGCCCAATTTCTAAAATCAAGCCCAAATTAATTAACTTATAAAATTCCAAATTTCACAATTAATTAACCTAAGTGTAATACACAATCAATTACCCAATTAACATTTCTAAAACATCAATTAGCCTAATTAATCATGCACTTTAACAACCAAATAGTGTCCAACACAATTCAATTAAAATCAAACCCAATTAACATGCTATCAAGTCTCGGCAATTAGGGGTTTTTCAATTCGATTCGGTTTCAATCCAATTGAGTCCACAATCTTAATTTCCCAAATAAATACAATTCATCCAATGAATTAAAACAAAAAATCACAATAAATTTCATGTTCCTAAGATTCGGCCAAGCCACTTTAAAAGGGAAAAATGTTCCAAATCAAAATTCAATCCAATTGAACTTCAAAACAACATTAACCAATTGTTTTAAGTCATCCAATGATCAAACAAAACAAAATTACCAAGACATTAGGGTTCTTCCAATTTTTGGCCAAGCCTCCAATTTGGGGAAAATTGAATCCAATCCAATTTCATGAAATTGATCACACACAATCTCAATTAAACATGTTCTAAGCATACTTAAACATCCAATTTAATTAAAACATGCTTAAACACATTTTACCCAATTTCAAGTTTCATTTCAACAACCTAAAGAATTGGGGAAAATTGATCCAATCCTATTTTCTTGAAATTGATCATGCACAACTTCAATTCAACCTCATTCAAGCATAATGCATCAAACAATTCAACCAATCATGCCTAAATCGAGTTTACCCAAATTAAAGTTTTGACAAAAATAAGCAAATTGGGGAAAATCAATCCAATCAATTTTTTATCAAATTGATTACATACAACTCAAATTCAATCATAAATAATCATCCTCAAACAATCAATTTGACAGAAACAAGCTAAAATCAAAAAGCCCCAAATATGCTCAAGAACCCTAATTCGGTTTTCATGCAACAAAAGCTCTAGATACCATTGTTGGAGTTCAATCAAGGTCCCAAGGATCACAAATCATGCATAAAAACCGCATATGAACACACATCAAGGAGTAAGGCGGAAACATAACTCACATTGATTGGTTTTGATGAATGAAGAACATGCGTTTTTAAGCTCCCTCAAGCTCGGCAATGGCTTCTTCTGGAACTGCAGTGGACGCACGGTTGGGCTGTGAAAATCTCCTCCATTTTCGGCCATTGATGACCTTGAAGCTCAAAGCTTCAAGCTTTCCAAGCTCATGAAGACACTTCCCTATCACCTATGTATAACTCCTAGAGTGTGCTATCACAAATCATCTTCCTTGCATCTCCATTTTCTCTCGGTGAAACCAGAAAAAAGAAGAAGAAACGGCAGTGAAGCCGTGAAGATGCAGAGAAGAAAAGAGAGGGAAAAGAGAAACCGTATGCCCTTGCATGTTGGAGAGAGAGAGGAACCGAATATGATATGTAAGTGAAAAGAAAAGTAATTTATATTTATTTATTTATTTCCAAAAATAAATAAAACAAATATATATATTCCAAACCTTTTCATATTCCATCACTTACTTATAACTTTAAGTCATATCACATCACTTTTCACATCACATCTATTCACTTTAATAAAGTGACATATTGTCAAGTCACATCACTCAAAGTGACAATTGATTTGACGATTGACGCGATTAGCGATTTGACGCTTGATGTGACTCGCGTGCCGCGCTCGAATTCGAAATGCGAATGCGCTCTCGCAATCACTCTCGGGCTCGGGTTCGCTAATTCCAAATTAACGAATTTTCCGTCCCGTCGTAATTAAATGATTACGCCTAGCGAATTCACTATTCACGTCGCTAACGAATTAATTCTAAATTAATTCGTTCGCCCGAATTAAAATCTAATTTTAATTCCGCGTCGAAATCCAATTTCGATTAATATATCGAATATATTAATTTTATCGATTAATTCTAAATTAATCGTTCTCTTTCTTTTATTAATATTTTATCCAGTTAAAATATCTCCGCAATTAATCCCAGATTAATTTTCTCTCTCATCGAATTAATCCCAGATTAATTCTATCTCTCTCTTCTAATTAATCCCAGATTAATCAAAGTGCGAGTAATACGTCATCGGTGAATCTTCAGGAAGCGACCCGTGAGATCTCCGGATATGTTGGCAGTAAATACGATCGTCGGACTGTCCGAACACGTAAGTACCTCGTACTACGTTTATATCGATTTACAAGACAAGGTTGGCTTCTAGCAAAGCGCCATGCCTACCAATTCTCCAGAAATATTCTTACAGGAATATATAGATATGTATCAAGCGTAGTATACCGTAGTATTGTGTATATTAGCCCAGTATCGGATAATCACGTGCTAGGGCTGGGGCTGGATAAGTGTCTGCCCCGTCCGAAACACATGTCGGATGTCTGGTAACATAGTCTCTATAATCGGATATACATGACCTGGTCACAATATCCCGATTGGTTGCGCAACACTCAAGAGCACTAGTACCGTATCCTGCGTGACATCATCTCCAAATGACTGAAGTGACACTTCCATCTTGACATCACACCCAATACACTACGACTCTCCTGATAAACCCAGAAATGGTGTACACAGAACCGGTTAAAGTCCCCTACCACCAAAGACCAAAGTCTATCGATTATCGTAAGTATTAGCGATGTAAGTCTCAGGTTAAGACCATACACACCTACCTTGATTTCGGCCTCCCATAGACACATAGTCATAATACCAATGGGATTCCGAGGGGTCTATCCAGAGCGAAGCTGTTTCCCGTACCATCGGTGAAACATGACCTCCTATCGCACTTGCATAAGTATCCATACTTATATATATGAGACTATGCCGTTGTGCCCTCACAAACGCGCACAAGTGCAATACTAGCCTATTCCGCATTATCGATGTCCAGTCTCGATAATACTACGGCTAGGGATATTTAATGATTAAACCTTCGGGGACTGATACTGTCTCATATCATTCTCAGTCCAGGTACTAATCATAGGGACCTCTCTTCATTTATATATCTATGGTGATCTAATCACAAATGATGAGAGTGCAATTTCCTTGTCACATAGTTAATTTGCTACAACAACACAATGATCTGTGCAAATAGTGACGCTATGGGTCATTTTGTCCAACAGTCCAATCTCGATAATACTACGACTAGGGATATTTATTTATTAAACCTTTATGGATTGATACTGTCTCATATCATCTCAATCCGGAATTAATCATAGGGACTTTTACCATTTATATATCAAAGTAAATAAATTACAAAACGGTAAAATGCATTTCATTACTACATAGTTAATTTTGTACAATAATACAATATCATTTACAAAATAGTGACGCTATGGGTCATTACTGTCTAACAAAAGTGTTTTATTTTATAAAGATGATATTGAGATATACACATTAGATTTGAATAACAGAATTTATATTTTGAATAAAAATAAATCTCAACATAAACATGACAAATAAATAGCTCAAACTGATTTGATCAGATGAAACATATTGTGGCATTGTTGTCTGGGACACAATCAAACAAGTCTCGTATATCCACACTTTCGAAGAGTGGGTACTAGGATGTATTTGATTCTATTCAAATAAAGTCTACGAATCTAGTTTATTGGGCAAAGTGCCTAAAACACTGTTTACTTGGTAAAAATGTAAATGCCACTGATCTATTAGCCCTAGTTCATAGTGAAGCAAGTCGGCCCATGTCTAGCTAGGCTAGAGGTGGATATGAATATTTCGTGATCTTTACGGATGTGGCATCGCGTTATGGTTATGTTTTTCTTTAGAAACACAAATCGGAAACTTTTAAAGTTCGACACGAAGTAGACAGACAGATCGGTTAAAGTATTAAACCGTCGCGGTAAGACCGTAATGGAAAATACTTACGCAATAAGTTTCTCAAATACTTGAAAGAGTATAGTATACTTTCAATGAGGACTCCTCCCGTAACACGTCATTTTAACGGTGTGTCCGAACCGAGTAACCAAATTTTGTTGGACATGATAAGGTTAATCATGAGTCGCTCTGAGCTACCATTTCCTTCAACGAATAAGCATTAACAGTGCAGAACTTATTTTAAATAAGGTTCCATAATAATCTGTTTGACAAATTTCATATTAGATATGAACAGGAAATAAAACAGGTTTCTCATTCTTGATTATTTGGGTATGCTAGGCATATGTTTGGATGATACCAAACTAAAACCCAAATTGGATAAGTGCCAATTGTAGGCTATCCAAGGGAAACCATAAGTATAGTACTTATACAACTCACTAGAGAACAATGTAATTGTTCCTCACTATGCGGTTTTCCTAAGAGGAATACCTATATGCAGTGGTAAGTGGGAGGATAATATAACTCGATGAAAATCGGAGTGATACTCTTCAAGGCACTGATTCCTAATAGAACACATAAATAGTTCATCAAGGATGAAACTATTACCAATAATCTTCGAATACACAAGAACCCCGCGTAGGTCGGAGATAGTCGGAAAACAACCTGGGGTATAGGTTTCTGATCTCACCTCATAAAGATGTCAAACTTATTGAGGAATACCAACTTACTACGTATGAGGAAGTGATACAAGGTATCAACTCCCTATTATGGCAAAGTGTCGTGAGTCCGAAATGGATTCCATGTATATCAACTTAGTTTGGACACTAGTTGATGTATCGCAAGGCATTGTGCCTATTGGTACTATATTAGTCTTCAAGGAATACATACATGGATGGCAACATACCAACGTTATAAGCTAGACTTTTAGTAGAAAGGTATCGTTATCAACATTGTGTCGATTACGATTCAACATTTTACCTGTTTCCACGGTAAATCCATTTGGATAATGCTTGCAGATGCTGCATGTTTCATTTATGAAATATGACAGCTTAACGGGAAAATCGCTTTCCTGAAGAGGAAACCTTTTGGAGGATGTTTACAACATCCTTACGGTTTTTCATACCAAAACTAGCAAACAAGGTTTGCAGGTTATTCGATCCATGTTTGGATTGAAGCAAACATAAGTTCTTGGAATTATCGTTTTGATGTAATCATAATAGTTTATGATTTAATTCAAAACGAAATGATTCTTGTGTATATAAGAGGGTTAGTGGGAGCGCACTGACAGTGGTTGTCCTATAAATAATGATAATATATGTCATTTCTTGGAAATGATATTCCCATAACATAATCGGTGAAAGCTTGGCTTTCTAGAAAATTCTCCGTGGAATTCTTGGGAGAAACCAACCTTTATTCAAGGAATAAAAAATCTAATGGGATAGATTAAGTTGTTAAAACTCTCCGAGAACTCATACATTGAAAAATGTACGCGACCTGGTGTCTCATATGCTTTGAGCATATGGATTCACATTCAGGCCAATCCAAGTGATAGTCCCTGGATTGTTGTTAAGAACATCCGTTAGTTTCTTAAAGAACTAGGGATGCTGTCTTAAACTATGGAGAATGAGAACTTGAAGTGACTAGGATCACTGTTGCAAGTTTCCTAACCGATAAAAATGACTATAAGTCGTAAACGGTACTATACAGTTTGAATAACGGAACAATGAGCTGGAAATCTTCCAAGCAAGATACTGTTACCGAATAAACAACAAAGGCGGGTTATTGCTTGCAAGCTGAGGCGGCAATAGAAGCCTTCTGGGTCGATAATAAATCTAATTAGAATAGCTATAAGTTTTGTTAGCAGCTGAGCTAGGTGTCAGCACAGGCTAAAGAATTAATGGTCTCATCAACGATCCAGATACATACTTTGATATTCATCTGATTCGTTCGGATCATACATCATGGCGATGTGATGATCGAATAAATCGTATCAAACGATAATCATGCAAATCCGCTAACAAAAGCCATTTCTTAGCAGTTTGAGCCAACCGTACAAAGTTCGGGTGTCAGACACTCGAGTGACTGGCTATAGGCCAACTGGGAGATTGTCGGACAATTATGACCCATAGTGTCTCTATTTGTACAGATCATGGTGTTGTTGTACAAATTAACTATGTGACAAAGGAGATTGCACTCTTATCATTTGTGAGTAGATCACCAAGAAATATAAATGATAGGAGGTCCTTATGATATGTTCCTGGATTGAGAATGATATAAGACAGTATCAGTCCACGAAGGATAAATCATTAAATATCCTAGTCAGAGTATTATCGAGATTGGACATCGATAAATACGTAAAAGACTAGTATTACACTTATGCGCGTTGTGAGGGCACAACGACATAGTTCTCATATATTTGGGTATAGGATACTCATGCAAGTGTAATAGGAGGTTGTGTTTTACCGATGGTACGGGAAACAACTTCACTCTGGATAGACCCCCTCGGAATTCCAATGGTAGTATGACTATGTTTCTATGGAAGTCCGAAATCAGGGTAGGTGTATTTGGTCTTAACCTGAGACTTGCACCGCTAATACTTGTGACAATCAATATACTTTGGTTGTGGTCATCCAGGGCTTTAACCGGTTTTTGTGTAAGCCTCTGCTGGGTATATAGAGAATCGTAGTGTGTTGGGTGAGATGTCAAGACGGAAGTGTCACTCCAGTCATATGGAGATGATGATCGCTTAGGGATACAGAACTGGTTCTCTAAAATGATTGCAACCGTCGGGATAATATGACTTGGTCATGATTATCCGATATTAAAGAGACTAGTTGCTCGTAATCCGATATATTCTTCTTACGGGGCAGACACTGTACCAGCCCCAGGCCTTGCATGTGATCATCCGATACTGGATCGAAATACACAATACTACGTACACTACGCCTGATATAGATCCTTATTCCTGTAAGGATATTTCTGGAGAATTGGGTAGACATGGCGTTTCGCTAGAAGCCAACCTTGTCTTGTAAATCGGTACAAACGTAGTACTAGTTACTTACGTGTTCGGATAGTCCGACGACCGTATTTATTTGCCAACATATCCGGGGATTTCATGGGTCGCTTCCCGAAGATTCACAGATGACGTATGACTCGCACTTTTAATTAATCTGGGATTAATAAGATGAGAGAGAAAATTAATCTGGGATTAATTGCGGAGATATTTTATCTGGGATAAAATATAATTTAAAGAGAGAAAATGATTAATTTGGAATTAATCGATAAATTAATATATTCGATATATTATACGAAATTGGATTTCGACACGGAATTAAAATTAGATTTTAATTCGGGCGAACGAATTAATTTAGAATTAATTCGTTAGCGACGTGAATAGTGACTTCGCTAGGAGTAATCATTTATTGCGTCGCAACGGAAAATTTATTAATTTGGAATTAGCGAACCCGAGCCCGGGATTATTTTACGAGCGCATTCGCATTTCGAATTCGAGTACGGCACGTAAGTCAAATCAAGCGTCAAATCGCTAGTCGCATCAAGCGTCAAATCATTAGTCACTTTGAGTGATGTGACAACATGTCACTTGATTTGATTTATTGATTGATGTGACTTGATGGGAGTTGTTGTAGCTTTTAATGGCTTGACTTTTTTGGAAAAAGAAAATCAATTAATTAATTTTGGAAATTGATTTGTGTATTATATACACAAAATAGCCAACAACTCACACAACTCTTCTCTCTCTCTTTTCTCTCTTCTCTCTCACCCCATGGAAGGGCTATTTTCTTCTGGTTTGCAGAGAGCTTGAAGAAAAAGGGAAGCAAAGTGTTTGATTTTTGTGGAAAAAATCAAGAGAGCTACCACTCCGAGAGACATGCGAAGGTGATAAGGAAATCCACCCATGAGATTGGAATCATTTGACGAAGCTTGGAGCTTGACGAAGATGACCTTCAAAACGGAAAATGGGGACTGCAGTAACAACCACTGCCGTGACCACCAGTGAGCAGAAAATGAAATTTTGTTGCCTCGCGCATCGCTCAACCGATCGATGTGAGTATTCCGCAACTCCCTCATTATATTCGCACTTATTTTCAATGCTTGAAGTGATCTTGGGATGCTTAGTATTTTCCAACACCTAACACCTGAACTATGTACGGGTCGCTCAAACTTCTGCTAAGAAATAGCTTTCGTCAGCGGATTTGCAAGGTTATCATCTAATTCGATTTATTCGATCATCACATCAACACGAAGTATGATCTCACGAATCAGATGAATCAGTTGAAGTACATACTTGGATCGTTGATGATACCATGGTTCCTTAGCCTGTGATGTAGCCTAGCTCAACTGCAACATAACTACTCCTAATCCAATTATGATTATATATATCCAAAATACTTCTTTTGCTGCCTCAGCTACATCAATGTTCCGCTCTTTGTTGTTTAATCGGTAACAGTATCTTGCTTGGAAGATTTCCAGCTCATTGTTCCATTTTTCAAACAAAATATGTACCCTTATTGCAACTTATAGTCGTCTTTCTCGGTTTGGAAGCTTACAGTGGTGAACCCAGTCCCCTCAAGTTCTCATTTCCCATATTCTCAGAAAGCATCCTTAGTTGATCCAAGATACTTAAGGATGTTCTTTACTCAATCCAGTGACCATCACCTGGATGGGCCTGATTGTGACTACATATGCTCAAAGTATATGAGACATCAGGTTGCGTACATATCGAAATGTACGAACTCTGGGAGAGTGTCAGCAACTTTCTAGATCTATCCCAGTAGATCTTTATTCCCAGAATAAAGCCTGTGTAGGCATTTCATTTTCGCATGTGAAACCCGATGATGAGTCTCAATTGGAGGCACTACCTTTTTAGCTAAGGATATTGCGGGAAACGGAGGTCGGAAGGGGAAATTCGGAAAAGTATGTCATCAAGTTCATTCCACAAGTTCACTGTCTTCGTTGGTGCTGCGTTCGTTACTTCGTTCGAACCTCGTGCAGATTGCGGACGTTCGTGCCGCGTGCGAGGAGGCGTTCGAACGGAGCCGGTAATTCTGGTTTGCTGCTAGCCTCACACCTCAGCCCATTTAGCCCCCCAAAGCCCATAAAACACATCCCAAATTAAATAAATAAATATTAAACATTAAATAAAATATTTAAATCATTTACCAATTAAATAAAACATAAAATAAAATCATGCCTAAAATAAATAAATTAAATATACTACATACTAAAACTAAAAATAAGATATGCCTAATTAAAATCAATCCTAACCAATTAAAACCAATAAAATATTTGACTTCCTAATTCAATAAGATATACACCAATTTAAATTAGTTGACTTCCTAAAATAAAATATTTTGTCCCCCCTCAATCTTGTGTATACCTTTCTCATCTCTCCTAATTTGGAAAGAGGATCTCTTCCTTGTGAGACAAGGTGAAACCCTAGACATCTTCTATATAAACAACCCCTAACCAAAGCCATCCTCCTTGACACAACCTAATCACGCCCAAGGCATAGAATTCACACCCAAACCCTCTCGAAATCTCTCTAGACTCTCTCTACACACCCGAGACTAAACAAAAAAACACACTTGACATATAGACAAAAAGAGAACAAAAGAGCCCCAACCATCTCCTCCATAGCCGAAAACCACCTCCGCAAACCCCCCCACACATCACCAAAACAGCCACCTACACAGCAGCCCTCCACCACCGAAAATTACCACAAAAAAGCCACACTGTATAACACGCCCAAACAGCAGCAAAATCACCTTAACAGCAGCCCAAATCCTTAAAAAATAGTAACATAAAACTCCATAGATAATCTTAAAAATAATCACATAATTGCACTAAGAACCCACACAAACTTGGAATAGTTTATTGAAAACGTTAAAACAGGTGGCCCGTGCAGTGAGCAGCAAGACAGAAGCCGAATAGGAGCAAAACGGAGTTCGAACCGCAAGCAAAACAGCAAAGCAGTGAGCTACGACGCTAAACCAGTGAACCAGAAAAGTTGCGGAGCTGTACCCCTTCCGATCTTCGTGGAACGCGAGTCCGAGAGACGGCTTAAAAGGTTAGACCTGAGGCTATCTATCACACTTATTCCTATTTAATTTCTGGTTATTTATTTTGATTATATTTTCTGTATTTGTGGCATTTGTTGTGTGTGTGATGTGTGTTGTGGGTATTGGATGAATGAAAGAGTATCGTCTCTTGTGGTATATAGGATGGAAACCCAGACGTAAATTCCGTAGCCGAATCCGAATGGACGGTAGTGCGGTCTGTACTTGGGACACAACCCCACGTACCACTTGAGTAAAACGGCACCTCCTCTTGTTTTGAGTTGCTTTGGTTTATTAATTCTTGTCATTTAAATTCTGCTGTTGTTTAATCCCATGATACGATCGAGTGCATGGGCTTAGTAAGTGCGATGAAAGGTTCCCTAATTGGAGGGTTAAAATCCTTCACCACGATGCTTTGGGCCGCACCGATTGATGTGTGTTCGGTTGAATGCGAAATACGTTCAATCGGACATACTTAGTTGTGATATGATTGTCTTTATTTTCGTATGCATGATTCAACCGAGCGCATGGGCTTAGTAAGTGCGATGAAGGTTCCCTAATTGGAGGGTTAAAATCCTTCACCACGATGCTTTTCCGCACCGATTGATGTGTGTTCGGTTGAATGCGAAATACGTTCAATCGGAAATACTTAGTTTGATATGATTGTCTTTATTTTCGTATGCATGATTCAACCGAGTGTTAGACATTATGTCCCATAGCGTCACTGTTTGTAAATGATATTGTATTATTGTACAAAATTAACTATGTGATAATGAAATTGCCTTTTGCCGTTTTGTAATATTATTTACTTTGACTTATAAATGGCGAAAGTCCATATGATTAGTACCTGGACTGAGAATGATATGAGACAGTATCAGTCCCCAAAGGTTTAATCATTAAATATCCCTAGTCGTAGTATTATCGAGACTGGACATCGATAATGCGGAATAGACTAGTATTGCGCTTGTGCACGTTGTGAGGGCACAACGGCATAGTTCTCATATATTTAAGTATTGGATACGTATGCAAGTGCGATAGGAGGTTGTGTTTTACCGATGGTACGGAAAACAGCTTCGCTCTGGATAGACCCCGCGGAATCCCATTGGTAGTATGTCTACGTGTCTATGGGAGGCCGCATCAGGGTAGGTGTATATGGTCTTACCTGAGACTTACATCGCTAGTACTTGCGACAATCGGTAAACTTTGGTTTTGGTGGTTGGGGACCTTGACCGGTTTGTGTACACCTCTTCTGGGTTTATCGAGAATCGTAGTGTACTGGATGTGATGTCAAGATGGAAGTATCGCTTCAGACATATGGAGGTGATGATCACGCAGGACACAGAACTAGCACTCTATAAAAGGTTGCAACCGTCGGGACAATATGACCAGGTCAGGATTGTCCGATTTAAAGAGACTAGTTGCTTGATGACCGATATATGTTTCGTACGGGGCAGACACATCTCCAGCCCAGGCCTAGCATGTGATCATCCGATACTGGATCGATGTACGCAATACTACGGTA
>SKCR01012551.1:0-12428 GCA_019454045.1 Zanthoxylum bungeanum
GATCAATTTACAAAGTTTTGGGGCAATTCGGTAATTACCAAGAAATTTGTTCTCTTGTGTAATTTTTCAGAATTTGATAATTGGATAATTAAATAAATAAGTTTATTTAATTGATCCGAGAAAAATTTTGAAATTGGAAAATTTTGATTTTCCACTATTCCGCTGCGTTACCGATATTCCCCCTTAAAACCCCTACAAAATGATATCAGAGCAAGTCTGATTCTGGACACTCCGATATGATTAGCCCTTTAAAATCTAGTGTTTGTTCTTTTCTTTACTTGATACATGCATGATTTCATTTAATTTGATTAAATTTAAAGTGTATGACGCTTTATGGAATATCCCCGCTTAATAAGGTTTTAAAGTAACTGGTATTTGGAATATTTGTTTCTTGGTCCGTCTTGTCAATATGGTTTATAAATATTTTTCCGTGACTACATCCGAGACCGTGCCTCTGCTGTGAGGGTGTAGCCGATAGAGATTTATTTATGCCGGATGTATATTAGATACTAGATAAATTCAAGCAAAAGCGGAATCCTGAACGTGCCCTAGCTGTCAGGGTTACGTAAGTAGCTTGAGTTTATCATTGGCAAGTTTAACCTTGGTACGTCTCCTTGTGGGCCTGCCTTAGCAGCGACAACGAGAAACGACCAGGACCGGAAACCTAGGAGTCACAACGAGTGTGATTGACAAATGAGTTGTCTACCTGATGAATATACGTAGGCGAGACCGTGCCTCTGCTGTGAGCTTAAATATATTCATGGGGTCCTCTTCCCATTATGAAATTTGATTTAATTATTGAATTCTTGTTTTTCCGTTGGGGATTACGGTATTACGTAAAATAGTGAGAGGCACTGCTAAGTTTAAAAATTCCTTAACTTAGGCAGTGTGTATTATTATGGAAATAGCCGCTTGTTTGTTTCCTTATTCTATTGTTTATATAGAATTGAACTTTTAATTATTGCACACATATTATGATATGTTATCTGACTTGACTCTTGGTTGTAGTTATTCTAAAATAGGTTCTAGATACTATTATACTAGGATATTATTAGATTGGTCTAAGCCATCGGGAACTGTTGTTCCGATTTTCTGGAAAAATCAAGATGGTTAATGACTTAGTTTCTAAGTCATGATAGATAATCTAGATATATATCCCTTTTAGGATATAATACTTTAGAGAGAATAGTTTCTTATGCAGTAGGAATTGACTTGAATTAGTTCATGTCTCGAGATTCTTGACTGGCATTAAGAAAGCCCCATTAGGTATTTGTTTATCTAGTAATGGTGTTTCTTAGCTTTAGTGACCTTTAGAGGCAATGTGTTTGACACAATTTGCTAATCAATTATTTGCAATTGTTGTGAATAAGTTGAAGGCAAATAGTAAAGCTAAAGAAAGGAAATACATATAGTTGTGTATAGAAAATATCGATTTTCACAATACTACAACTATAGGTATTGGATACCAGATCTCTCATCTAGTTATTTAAAATATTAGTTAATGATTGTTTTGATATTTGATATCGGAACTCGCGACTATTGGATAGTTACTTGTTCTTTATAAACAATTGTTATATATTTTAAATATAACTAGTAGTGTCATTGACGTAGAGATAAATATTAAGAAAAATTATTCGGTAAAATAAATAATTTAGAACGGTGCTTTATGAGTTTAATCACTTAAGCATTAGATGCTTATTCCGTATGATAAATGATGGTTTGATATAAGATCGCACCACACATCCTTATCCATTTAATGAATATTGTATTCAGGAAGGTGATTAAAATCTCATTTAACCAATGATTTGTCATTGGACCACCAGATTTATTAAACTGATAAATTAGATGTATGTAGTTTTAATGAATGTAATTGCTTAAGGTAGTTTTCTTTACTTCGTAACTTAGTTTATGAATTGTCATAACTTAGTTACGTGTTTCTAAAAGAACACATATTGAACGTCTTGAAATGATCAAGAACTTTCAATCTGTTCTGATGAAACGTAGGTTGAACATTTTTGACTTGTTCAAATTTATTCAATCTGAAGTTTTTTTAGAACTATATCCTTAAAATTCATTACAAGTCTTTGAACTGTTCAAAGATATTTGATACGATCAAACATATGAATTTAAAGCAATTAGTTCTAAGGTTATTCAGTGAATATGATTCATGTTTAATATTATTCTTCCACGATTCCATCTTGATGGAATTGAGTAGTGGGAGCAGTCGAATCTTATATGATTTGATTCGTTTGATATTGAATGTTACCGAATTAGTTTCAATACTCTTGGGGATATGCTTCAGTAACACTAGTTCATCCTTTTAATTTAGGTTCCATTAATTTCCACAGTTACATATATGATATGTATAGGTAGAAAATCTGAATCTTGAAAAGCTTGAGATTTGAATCTTTCTTTTATATAATAGTTATATAAAGGAAATTACTTACACCTCGGAGGTATAAGTAAAATTTTATCATTTATTCTATTTTATAGAATATTGTATTCTATTTAATAAAATATATTTCCTACGATCCTAAGTAATAAAATCGTTTTATTACTTGGAGTGTAACATCAGATGTTAATTATTATAGAAAAGACTTGACTTATTGAAGTCAAATGTGAGAATGATAAACTATAATTGGAACTACGTAATTAATAAGATGAAACAACCTATATACATCTTCCGTACAAGTCCAATAGGATAACAAAATCATTTACGAGTATTTGATACTTAATGGTTCTGTTGTTTTCTTATTGAAGAAAATTATCCTATAACTTATAATGGAAGCGATATTTGATATCGATTCTGGAAGTTCACCATTGAACCATACATCTAAGATTGTTCATAGCTTACTACGATCAAGTTTTGAACTTGATTAAGCTTTCATTATGAATTAGTTCATGATATGTGCTAATTGTTTGCGCAGCGAAAGTAGTGTGAGCTTATTAAAGGTTTGACCTTTACAATATGACAGTAGAAAGGTTATACTCAACAATCTATTGTAGATTCTGAGGAAACTTGTCTCTAGTCACACTAATTGAACAATTAAAGATATATTGGTTAATGTTGATATTAAACTGTACATTTTAGCTAAAGAATGCAAAGTGGCGTTTTTTTTAATGACTTATTCAGATAAGAGATCAGTTGTGATTTCTTTGTTTGAAGAGTTCATTCTGGAATAACCCTAGAGTTTGTGTTCTGCTGAGATCGCAGTTTAGTGTGCTAGCTTATAGAGCCTATTGTAGACTCGGATAAGTCTTCCGGAAATTCGTATTCTCTATTTTTTATATCAGTCAGATTATTTGATTTTGTCAAAGTATAGAGAATACATATGTGCTTGAAGGGTTAGTGGGAGCGTGCAAATTACTTTCTAGTATTATATATCCTAACAACATTATCATTATTATAGTAATAATGAGATGTTTGTAAGGTAAAATATTTACCCAAGTCTTCTTTACTCCGTGAAAGCAGTGTGAGTAGTCTCTGTTATATTTGATATAAAGTTTTATATATGATATAAAACTTTGAGACTTGTGAGATACTCCTATTAGTCGTGCATTAGATATGATATAATAAAGGACATAACAAGGCTATCTGTATGACAGTTAGTATAACTGTTGGACAGTTATTGTGTGTCTTATATATAGTATTCATCTTTCGTAAATGATGATTCCTTTTTCGAAAGAGATATTGATTAGAATGTCTAATCAATCTTATGTATCATTTGATGATGCATAGTGAATACTTTATTATATGCGATTAAAGATATCGATTTAATCGTATTTGTTACGAGTTATTTTGATACCCTATAGACCATATGAAGGATCTTAAAACACGTTCTTTGTGATCTTTGAGATATTAAGAACGAGTTTATAATTCATGGAGAATGCGATCTGCAACCATTAAGGTCATATTAGTTTTGAGACTAATTATGACGTTAGACAGTCTACGTCATAAAGAGTCACAAAAGATGCAGTGGAAGTGTCACGAAGGATTCTACTATTTAGTGGAATTAGATGCAACTTATGAAGTATTGACTTATAAAGTTACATAGTGACCTTATAAATTAGAAGTCTTATATTGGTGTTGTGCTTGCGGTTGTCCGCATAGTATTTTGGATATGATCCCTGAATACTTGGACAACTCAGTAGCTGCAGCATAATGCTGATGTAGTGTCTGATTCATATTAATGTATAATTTAGATTCTACAAAATATGAAAGATACTGGCTATGGGAAACGATTGACTTTGTTTGACAAACTCATTATGTAATAGCGGACCTACTTCTTGTTGCTTACCTCTTAAGTGCTAGGTGAGCTTTTGAGAGCCATGAGTATACGATACACATTAAGATGTGTATATGATACCGTGGATTGGCATTAGAGCAAATGGGAGAAATTGTTGGGGTTGGTGCTCAGAGTGCCAATCCGCTCCGTATTTATGTCTGATTCATGAATACGAACAATCATTTTTTCTATAATATTACTTTTTCAAGGTTGCACCTCTTGTTTTTTATATGTATTCGATCTGATTACGATTAGATTGAAACTAAATGTGGTTTAGTGATATGTATATATTAGACAAAAGCCCGATAATATATGATGCAGTACATAGTTACAAAGTTAGTTTGTAATTGACATTGGGAAGTGTCACTGCTAAATGTATATTATCAAATATAGTTCCTGATCAAGATTCACTAACACGGGTCGGTTAGTCAAATCCGTTGAGACCAGTATATGTCGTATATCGAGACTTGGTCCGATGGTTTATCCCAATGAACCATGAGTCTAGGGAGACTCGTATAGACGTGTAGGTGTTTATAATAGATAAACACTGAACGACTCACCAAAGATTCTTAATGGATGGTACACCAACGTCAATAAGAATCTTCTCGGGTTGAGTAGCATAGTGGTCCTTCGACTTGAGATACCACTGTGGATGTATGAGACATCCTCCACACTTAGATGATAGTCACGTCATCGATCTATTTAGATCAGACCTCCGCCTGTTCGTTGGGTGTGGACCTATCCTCAACGAAAGTTGTAGATCTTGATCTCAACTTTCCGGTGGTATAAAATTCATAGAAATCGAAGTTCGTATGAGAAAGTTATGGCCCAAATACTATGGACTGTCCAGAGTTGTACGTTATACAGTCTCGTATCGAAATTTCGGAAAATTAACCGAACATCCCCAAAGTCGTTTCATGAGTGTATTTGTGCCCGTACATAATTTATATTATATTATCTTCGTCCCGTAATACCACAATACCACAACATAACAGTAATAGGACTACGGGTCGTTACATTTGCATTCCATAATTATTTTAAATAAATAAATCAACCAATCATTCTCATTCTCCTTCTTATTCTCATTCTCATTTTCTAATCTCTATTAGTATTATCAATGCTTAATTTCATTTGTAAACACTCTTTATGTTAAAAGAGAGAGAGAGAGAGTTGAGGTTGAGGACCTTTAATTAAAAAAACATAATGTGTTGAGCTTGGATAGAGATGTCAATTTTATCTGGATTCGGCCCAGATCCGGAACACCCGTAAGGACCCGAGTCTTTTCGGACTCGGGTCCGTAATATATTTTTGAGGACCCATGTCTTGATTTTAAAGACCCGTACGGATCCGAATCCGGACTCGGGTTCACATAATTCCGGATTCGTTTAATTTTAAAAAATAAATAAATAAATAAAATTTAAGATATTTAATGAAGTTAAATGATATTTTTTACATGGATCCGATTAATTTTAATTATATTTTAGTGAATTTTAGTTTTTGTAGATTTTAGTGAATTTTAACTTATGATAATTTAAGATTTTTCATGTTGTTAATTCAAAAATTTAAATTTATTTTATTTTTTTTCGGGTCCCGGATCCGAATCCGGATAAACCAGAGTTCGGATCCGGGTAATTTTTCCCTGAATTAGACTCAAACCCGAGAAGTGAAAATCATTTCCGGACACAGATCCAGATCCGGATCCGGATTTTACCAACCATGTACTAATATAATACGTTTGATACACGCAACAAGACCACAGCCTACCACTAAGACGTCAAGACAGAAACAGTTGCACACGGTACTTCAACCCACAGAAATGGGGATTAGTATCGTTTTAAATATGACGTGTCATCAGTTGTCGACAACAACATGCTTAAATGGCGAATCGCCGTTTTCTCACTCTCAAACATCTTGACAAAATGACGTGTACTTGTTTAATTTCTTGGGTAATCCTTGCGTAATTGCTTTTAGTGATATTTAAAATTTAATGAATAATTTTAGATATTAAATCAGGTATAAAAATGAATATAGGATGATTATAAATTCTAGTATTTTAAATATCCAATATTTAATTAAAAAATTATAAAATTAAATAAATATAATAATTTAATAATAATAAAAAAATTATTTTTTAGATACTATTTAATTAAGATTTTTTTTTTTGAATTTTAGTATATGTTGACGGCTGATTTTGGTCTCAGGGTAATATTAGAATATCACTCCCGAAGAAATCCTCCTTCAATAGTGAATTTGTTTGGTTATGGGAGACCAAAAGCAAACTTAGCAGAAAACAGATAAATACACCAATCAACAAGGAGATTTAACGTGGTTCGGTGGATTTGGATCCGACCTACGTCCACGGACATAAACAGGATGATACTTTTATTACTTAAACACGCTTCTCAGCTCTGCTTCTTGTTTTTTACAAGTCTGATGGTCATGATTCTGATCTCAACTCTACCTTGCTCTCCCCTTCTTCTCAACTTGTTACTTTCAACTTGTCTTCATTATGCACACTCTACCCTTCTATTTATAATAGTGTAGAAATCAGATTCCTTCTCCTACAAGAATTTCCTAGTTGAAACTATTCCTTTTTCCCATAAGGATTCATAGTCAAAACTATTCCCTTTTCCCATAAGGATTCCTAGTCAAAACTATTCCCTTTTCTCATAAGGATTCCTAATCAAAACTACATTTACTTTCTTTATCCTACTAGGACTCTGACTCACCAGTTTTCCTCATGAAAATATGATAACTTGTCGTCTTATCCGCAAGAATAGGGTGTCATCTTCCGGAGCACGCCTCGCCATATGTTCGGTCTTCATGAGGTCGGTCATAATGGTCATTTGAGCTGAGAATGCTGTTGTCGATCTGATAATGCCCGGTCATCTGATCTTATGTGTTCGGGTTACAGATCATAAGTGCTCGACCCTCACTTATGTGGTCGGTCATGATGGTCATTTTTAATGATTTTGACCAAGGAGGGAATTTATCATTTTACCCCTGCCGTGCTGCTTAATTATCATAGTGCCTAAAAAACACCATCAACATATATCCCCTAGTTCTCGGTAACAACGAGTTTGTGAGTTGATGCCGGGAACTATAAAAAAGATGGTGTGTCAATGAATCCGTCGGTGGTCACTTCAGGAACTGCAGAGAAAAATGCATTGGCTGCAAATCTGGTCATTCTTGCCATCTTCATGAGCTCAGTTAACGAGGATCCCGATATCTACCTGGGGAAAAAATGCTTTGCCCTTATGCTGATGACGATCGACTCGGTGGGATGTAACCCGCCCTCGAGCTGAGAAGAACATTTGGCTCTGAGGGAATGTCACCTCCCCAGACCAATAGACGGCCGACCATGGGGGAGATGCTCCGATCCCATACCGATGATAAGTCTCTCGGTGGGACGTATCCAAACCCCGAGCTGAAGAAAGACTTGGCTCTGGGGGAATGTTACATCCCCAGTCCAAAGAAGCCGACTCGGTGGGACGTAACCCGACCCCGAGCTAAAAGAAAGACTTGGCTCTGGGGGAATGTTACATCCTCAGTCCAAAGAAGCCGACTCGGTGGGACGTAACCCAACCCCGAGCTAAAAGAAAGACTTGGCTCTGGGGGAATGTTACATCCCCAGTCCAAAGAAGCCGACTCGGTGGGACGTAACCCGACCCCGAGCTGAGAAAGACTTGGCTCTGGGGGAATATTACATCCACAGTCCAAAGAAGCCGACTCGGTGGGACGTGACCTGACCCCGAGCTGAGAAAGACTTGGCTCTGGGGGAATATTACATCCCCAGTCCAAAAAAGCCTACTCGGTGGGACGTAACCCGACCCCGAGCTGAGAAAGACTTGGCTCTGGGGGAATATTACATCCCCAGTCCAAAGAAGCCGACTCGGTGGGACGTAACCCGACCCCGAGCTGAGAAAGACTTGGCTCTGGGGGAATATTACATCCCCAGTCCACAGAAGCCGACTCGGTGGGACGTAACCCGACCCCGTGCTGAGAAAGACTTGGATCTAGGGGAATATTATATCCCCAGTCCAAAGAAGCCGACTCGGTGGGACGTAACCTGAACCCGAGCTAAAAGAAAGACTTGGCTCTGGGGGAATGTTACATCCCCAGTCCAAAGAAGCCGACTCGGTGGGACGTAACCCGACCCCGAGCTGAATAAACCATAAGGCCTCGGCGGAACAAAATCCAGCCCCAAGTCGAATAAACATCGGTCTCGGCGGTACAATCCAGCCCCGAGCTGGAAAGAGACATCGGTATCGGCGGTACAAGAGCAGACCCGAGCCGGAAAGAGACATCGGTCTCGGTGGTACAAGAGTAGACCCAAGCTGGAAAGAAACATCGGTATCGGCGGTACAAGAGCAGACCCGAGCCGGAAAGAGACATCAGTATCGGCGGTACAAGAGCAGACCCGAGCCGGAAAGAGACATCGGTCTCGGCGGTACAAGAGCAGACCCGAGCCGGAAAGAGACATCGGTCTCGGCGGTACAAGAGCAGACCCGAGCCGGAAAGAGACATCGGTCTCGGCGGTACAAGAGCAGACCCGAGCCGGAAAGAGACATCGGTCTCGGCGGTACAAGAGCAGACCCGAGCCGGAAAGAGACATCGGTCTCGCGGTACAAGAGCAGACCCGAGCCGGAAAGAAACATCGGTCTCGGCGGTACAGAGCAGACCCGAGCCGGAAAGAAACATCGGTCTCGGCGATACAAGAGCAGACCCGAGCCAGAAAGAAACATCGGTCTCGGCGGTACAAGAGCATACCCGAGCCGAAAAGAAACAAGTGGCCTCGGCTGAAAGAGTCCAGCCCCGAGCCGATTAACCAAGTGGCCTCGGCGGAACAAATCCAACCCCTAGCCGAATAAACAAGTGGCCTCGGCGGAACGAAATCCAGCCCCGAGCCGAATAAACAAGTGGCCTCGGCGGAACGAAATCCAGCCCCGAGCCGAATAACATCGGTCTCGGCGGTACAAGAGCAGACCTGAGCCGGAAAGAGACATCGGTCTCGGCGGTACAAGAGCAGACCCGAGCCGGAAAGAGACATCGGTCTCGGCGGTACAAGAGCAGACTCGAGCCGGAAAAAGACATCGGTCTCGGCGGTACAAGAGCAGACCTGAGCCGGAAAGAAACATCGATCTCGGCGGTACAAGAGCAGACCCGAGCCGTAAAACATATATCAACAAAACGGACTCGGCGGTATAAGAGCAGACCCGAGCCGTAAAACATATATCAAAACCATTGTGTGAGCCATAACAAAAGGGCATAATCAAATGTCAACCTAAGACAGAAAATGTTTTACTCACCTTTTTGGGATCCGTTGCCTTTCTTGCAACTCTACAAGGGTCACTACAAGCAAGACTCTTCTTAATACATCCTCTCTGCATCTCAGCATTCCACGCATCCGACCGGATGACTTCCGCTATCAACTTGGTCGACCTCAAAAACTGAATGGTCTATGTACACACTGAGATAACCTTCTTTCACCAAGTCTTCCACCTGCTCCCGCAGGTCTCTGTATCCATTCGTGGCATGTCCCCTTACGTTATGGCAGATATAGTATGCCCTACTATTTCCCTCCTCAATCGGGAACCTTTTCAAATTAGGCTCAGCCAACAGACATTTATCCTGGATTTCCCGAACTATCTGGGCCATAGGTTTGTTCAGAGGGGTGTATATTGTTCTCCCCGCGACACGGTTGACTTGGACAGATGACTTTATCTTTTGAACATGACTACTCGGAGGTGTCGGTCTGAGTTTCTTCTGCTCCGGGATTGGTCTCCTCAAATTTCTAATCGAATCCCACTGATTGTCTGACCTGAGTATCTTAGCCTTTCGGCAGTCTACTCCCCGGCAATCTTTTTCTCCTCTATTAAGATAAACTTCCTGGCCAACTCCAGGGCAGTGGCATAATCTGATACATCTTGAATCCTCAGGTGAGTCCACAACTTCCCGACCTTCAAACCTCCCTTGAGACTTTCTAGCGCTTCCGATGACTCGTACGCTCCGACCTCGAGCACCAAATTGTGGTATCTTTCAATAAAATTCCTCAGGGGCTCATCATCCCCCTGCTTCATCAGTCTCAATTCTCCTACCATTTTCTTGGGGACGCAGGCCCCTTTGAAGTGTCGAACAAATGACCTTCTGAGTTGAGCGAAGCTACTGATGCTTCCCGGGGCAAGACTTCTGAACCACAGAATGGCAGACCCGTCCAAGGTTAGGGGGAATACTTTGCAAATGGCATCCCCTACTACCCCTTGGACCTCCATTAATAGGACGAAACTTTCAATATGGGACTTTGGATCTGAATGGCCTTTGTAGGGCGTCATGGATGGCATGTTGAAATGTCTTGGGAATTTTGCCGAACTTATTTCTTCTGTGAAATGAGATTCAACCTCACCGTCCCGAGCATCTGCTGTATCAATTTTGGGGTTTACTCCCCACTTGGCCATTTCTTTTCTTAACCAAGACTTTATACTGCCATATGTGTCACTATGCCGCCTCCCGCAGCCTCCTTCGCGTCTGTCACCACGGGTGCGGCGTTCCTCATGACTTGAGACTTCCCGTCCAGTTTCACCATGCTTCATATTTCCCCTTCTGGTGTCGTGTGGGCTATCATAGGAAGAATATGGTGATTGTCTCCCCTCTTCTTCTTCCCACGTATCCTCCGTTTGTAAATCTTTTTCTACCACTACGGACCTCATCCCGTAGGGACCCTTCCTCATCGGTTCATCGTCATCACTCACATCGGCGATCCTTTTTCCATCTGCTATCTCTCCTCTTCTTTGATTAGCTCTGGTTTCAGGCTTCTCGCGGTTTCCCCCTTCCATTTTCTCCAGTCGGTCCATCATGGTTTTTAGGAGGGTCTGACTATCCTCTATGTCCTTCTTTATGCTTTCTTTTATCTTCTTCATCCAATCTGTAGCCGGATTCCCCGACGATTGGTGATTTCCACCTTCTGCCATCATCTTACTACGCGAGCTGCTTTTTGTTGGAGTTCCCCACAGATGGCGCCAACTGTTGACGGCTGATTTTGGTCTCAGGGTAATATTGGAATATCACTCCCGAGACAATCCTCACTCAATAGTGAATTTGTTTGGTTATAAACCAAAAGCAAACTTAGCAAAAGACAAATAATACACCAATCGACAAGGAGATTTAACGTGGTTCGGTGGATTTGGATCCGACCTACGTCCACGGGCACAAACAAGATGATACTTTTATTATTCAAATGCGCTTCTCAGACCGTTCTTTGTGTTTTACAAGTCAGAGCTTGGTGATTCTGATGATGATATTTGTTCTCTTTTTTTATTCCCCCTCTATGCACACTCTATCCTTCTATTTATAATAGTGTAGAAATCAGATTCCTTCTCCTACAAGAATTTCCTAGTTGAAACTATTCCCTTTTCCCATAAGGATTCATAGTCAAAACTATTCCCTTTTCCCATAAGGATTCCTAGTCAAAACTGTTCCCTTTTCTCATAAGGATTCCTAATCAAAACTACATTTACTTTCTTTATCCTACTAGGACTCTGACTCACCAGTTTTCCTCATGAAAATATGATAACTTGTCGTCTTATCCGCAAGAATAGGGTGTCATCTTCCGGAGCACGCCTCGCCATATGCTCGGTCTTCATGAGGTCGGTCATAATGGTCATTTGAGCTGAGAATGCTGTTGTCGATCTGATAATGCCCGGTCATCCGATCTTATGTGTTCGGGTTACAGATCATAAGTGCTCGACCCTCACTTATGTGGTCGGTCATGATGGTCCTTTTTAATGATTTTGACCAAGGAGGGAATTTACCATTTTACCCCTGCCGTGCTGCTTAAATATCATAGTGCCTAAAAAACACCATCAACAGTATATTTCTAATTTTTAAAATTTTCATTATATCAGTCAATTTCACATATTTAAATTTTTAGTCGGTTTTAGATATAAATACTAATCGTAAGTTTTTTTCTAATTCCAAAAATAATTATATATCCGCATAACTGATCAGAGTGGGCCCAAAAGGGGCTTAAGCCACTCCTTAACTTTCAAAAAATTGAATTAGATTGTACTAGAAATGTGCCATCGCACCATTACGGAATCTGACAACATGTGCTTGGTGTCGATGTGAAATATTGATGAATGAACC
>SKCR01012552.1:0-12224 GCA_019454045.1 Zanthoxylum bungeanum
CACGTTTTGGTATTTTTTGGAGCCAAATTTGCTCGCCCATCTCTCAAAGGGTCCCAATCCGATTCTTCATCTAGTTTCTTCTGGTTTGACAGAGCATGGAGAAGCTTTGATCTTGTTGCAAGATCTAAGTTCCTCACACTCATTGAGGAATACAAAGGTGATAGGGAAGTGAGTTTGTTGCGCATGGGAATCTCAAAGCTTGGAGTCTTCAATTGGAGATCCACCTTGGGGCGTTTTTTGAAGACATTTTTCAACACCCCACCGTGCTTCAGTAGCTCCAAAAATGGCCAAATCCAAGCGTGATGGAGGAAGAAAAAGACTTGTGTTCTTTGGCAATCTCAAACCAATCATTGTGGTAAATGTTTCCTCCATTATTCCTTGATGTATTCAATGCGATTTCTCTTCTTGCTGTTTTTTGGATGATTCTTGGAACCTAATTGAGGAACTCAACAATGTGGATGATTTACAAGAGCAGTTTCGTAAAAAAGTTCTTTCCGCGCTCATAGCAATTCCTTTAAGAGAAGAACACAACATTCACACAAGAGTCGGGGGAAACACTTTACCACTGTTTTGAGAGGTATATAAGTGATGTAATCTTTGTCCACATCACTGTTTGAAACATTGAGGTTAGTTGGCCCAATTCGAACGAGGGTTTTAACACACTTAGGTGACAAGTAGTGAGATATGCGCATGGTGAGTTTTAGGGACAAAGATCCAATGATGCAACTAGATTACCTAGAGCACATAGCATAGAATCCAACAACAATGGGATACAGTGGTACATATAGTCATCAATCTGTTAACACACAGCCATCTTCTGTAGAGGTATGTGATGAGTGGTATTTATACCACTATTTCCCACTCATTTGACCTAATGTTTTGTATTGTTTCTCGAGATTTATGAACGTTTTGATGTGTTTTGTTGTTATTTTGCAGATAAATAAAGTTTGGACAGCACTGGAGGCAATTTGGGGCAAATCCGGACAAAAATGCGTCAACTGGAATATTTTGTCTTCTGCGCGTCGCGCCGCGAATAGCCTTGGCGTCGCGACGCCCAGCCTGCGCCGAAGTTGCTAAATGCGCCGTGTCAACGGGTCAACAATTTGAAAAGTTTGACTTTGCTAACGTGCGCCGTGCCACGTGTCACCATCACAGAAGACTTGCTAACGTGCGCTGCCACGTGTCATCATCCTACGGTGCCGACAATCATCATCTTCGCTATCGTGCGCCTTGCCACGTGTCGACATCTCAACGATTTGCTAAAATGCGCCGCTGCCACACGTTCAATCAGACGCTTCCGACATCTCTTTCTTCAACATGACGTAAGCGATGACGTCATGAACAGTGCCACGTCATCGGATCTCTAGCCGCCTCGCCATGTGTCAAGCTGTTTTTAAGCCACGTCTCACTGTAGCGCGCGGCGCGAACGCGTCGCACCCCATCCGCCTCGCCTATAATAGAGCGCGATGGTTCAGTTTTTTTGTACCATTTCCTCTCCCAAATCCTATGTAATTAGGGAGTTTCTCTCTCTCTAAGTTCTTTTTATTAGTTTTGTAATTTTTAACTAGTTCTGTAATAATAATATTTATTTTCTTTATTTTACAGTTTTTACTACTCATTATGAGGAGGTAACTTCCTTCTGTTAAGGTAAAAGGTAATTCTTTTACTATTACTTCTAGATTATTCTCCCATAATTATAATATATTCAAGTTTTAAATTGACTTAATCAGGATACCGCCAGATTGGTCGGTGGGTAATAAATTCATATTCCGCCTTTATGGCTGGTTTATTTTAAATTCCGCCTTTATGGCTGGTTTATTTAAGTTCCGCCTTTATGGCTGGTTTATTTTCATTCCGCCTATATGGCTGGTTATTTTTAAAATGATTCCGCCTTTATGGCTGGTTGTTTTTTAACTAATTAAATCAAAATACCGCCTATATGGCTGGATGAAAATGTTTTGCAAAGCTTATATTATATTATGGGAGAAATCTAATTAGTATATAGTAGAAGTAATTCCTTTTTACCTTAGCAATTTTTTTAATTCATTTTCAGCAGTTATTTTACTACTGCATTTACTTTATGCAATTTTATTTTAAGTCTTTTAAGTTTTTAGCCCTAGTTATGTGTCGTAGCTAAGTTAGTTATCTAGGGTTGTGATGAATTTCAATTAAACTGGTTTATAAGGGTTAGATTATAGTTTGGGTAATTTAAAGATTTATTTATTGAGTCTTAATCTTAATGCTCTTTAATTAACTGGCCATTAATTAAATTGATTAGGTAAACTTAAAATGAACTAGACATAGGGATTTTAAGTTTAAGACCTTAGACTCAATAGCCCACGATCTTCCTTGAGGATAGATAACCCTTTAATAGATTTCCTTACAGGATAGGAATATACCTGTAGGCGGGGGTAGCCATAATTGGAACTTAGACTTAATGAATCCAGGTAATGTGGTTGACATAGGAATATGGTTCAATTGGGTTATACTGGTATTTGTAATTGACCATCGGAAGAGGCTTTTACATAAGTTAGTGTTCCAGGTTAATAAATTGATATTTTACCCAACTATAAGATAACTACTTCATCTTTTAAATAATATTGAAATAAATCACAACCCTGGATAGTTTTTAATATTGAATTTCCTTAAAATCTACTTTTAAGCAATTTTATTTATTTGTCTTTAAATTTAGAATCGTCGCCATTCCAAATCAATCAAACAACTTGTTAGATACTGGTAATCATTTGGCCCAAAAAATTGATAACAAAAAGGTTTTAAGTCCTCGTGGGATCGATACTTTTTATACTACTTGAACGATACGTACGCTTGCGTTATACGTGTGTGTTTACGCCGGTCAAGTTTTTGGCGCCGTTGCCGGGGACTTAGTTATCTTTTATTATTAGTTTACGGGTATTTGTTACTTGTATCTAATTTTTCTTTTTACTTATGTTTTTGTTTTTCTTGTATTTCAGATTCTCAGAACTTCATGAGACGAACCAGAAGCTTTGAATTCCGACCGCTTGACCCAGAAATTGAAAGAACTATCAGACAGTTGAGAAGGGAAAGGCGAGAAGGCCAAGAAGCTTTAGTCAACATGGAACCTGAACCTTTGGAGGTTGCACCACCAATTCCCATTCGAGACAGAACCATTCCGGTGGTAGATGGCCTCATTTCGTGTATTGTACTTCCTCCTTTACCAGCAAATGCAGGTGACATCAAAACTTGCATTCAGATGATTCAGCAAACAGTTCAGTTTGGGGGAAATGCAACTGAAGATCCTAATGCCCACATCAGCAACTTCCTGGAAGTCTGCGGCACGTTCAATTACAACCGAGGAGCTGAAGAAGCTATGAGGTTGAGAGTTTTCCCCATATTCCCTGAAAGACAGAGCAAAAGCATGGCTACATTCACTACCAGCAGGATCAATCACAACCTGGAACACTCTTGCTACAAAATTCCTTGCAAAATACTTTCCACCAGCCAGAACTGCAAAGTTGAGAAATGACATCACATCCTTTGTGCAGCAAGATTCAGAATCCTTGTACGAAGCTTGGGAGAGATACAAAGATTTGCTCCGGAAATGTCCTCACCATGAGATTCCAAAATGGCTTCAAGTCCAGACTTTCTACAATGGACTTTCTGGACTGATGAGAACCACAATCGATGCTGCTGCTGGAGGAGCTTTAATGGCAAAAGGAGAAGATCAAGCTTGGGACCTAATTGAAGAAATGGCCAACAACAACTCCTTGTGGCCAACAGAAAGAAGTCTGATTCAAAGAATTGCAGGAATATATGAAGTTGGAGCTAATACAGCAGTCAACACCAAGCTGGACCAGATATGCAAATTTATGGAGACTCTCAACACTCAAAGCACCACTGGATTCACAAGTTCACCATATGGAGGAGTACCAGAACCACAACAACATGCAGAGACGGTGAATTATGTCAACAATTTCAACAGACAGGGGAACAATCCATATTCCAACACCTACAACCCAGGGTGGAGGAATCATCCTAATTTTTCATGGAGCAACAATTCAGGGCAACAGCAGAACTATCCACCACCTGGATTCCAGCAACAGAACAAAGGCCAGCACAGGCAAATGAACCAGGAATGCAGAAGTGCTGCTCAGTTAAAAAATACGATGCCATCTTTCAGAGCCAATCAGCTTCCATCAAAGCACTGGAGAATCAAATCGGACAACTGGCCAATGCTCAGAGCTACAGACCGCCAGGAACCCTTCCTAGCAACACTGAACCAAATCCAAGGAATATGGGGAAGGAGCAATGTCATGCCATTATGTTAAAGAGTGGTACTGAAATCAACAAAGATGTTGGAGTCAAAACAGCTGCTGAGGAAGTTCCAAAAGATGCAGTTCCACAGATGGAAGAAAAAGAAGCAAAAGAAAAAGAAGCAAAGGAAAAAGAAAAGAACAGATCACTCCACCACCACCTTTTCCTCAACGTCTTCAGAAAAACAAACTGGACAAACAGTTTGCTCGTTTCTTGGAGATTTTCAAAAAGCTGCACATTAACATACCATTTGCAGAAGCCTTGGAACAAATGCCCAGTTATGTCAAATTCATGAAAGACATTCTTTCACGAAAACGGAGATTGGGAGATTACGAAACAGTAGCTTTGACAGAAGAATGCAGCGCCATCATTCAGAGGAAACTTCCCCCGAAGTTGAAAGATCCTGGCAGTTTCACCATTCCATGCATCATAGGAGAACATAATTTCGGTAAGGCTTTATGTGATTTAGGTGCAAGTGTTAACTTAATGCCTTAATGCTTTTTCTATTTACAGGAAACTGCAAATCGGAGAAACAATGCCTACCTCAGTCTCACTGCAACTTGCTGATCGAACGCTCGTATTTCCAAGAGGTGTAGTTGAAAATGTGCTGGTAAAAGTTGATAAATTCATTTTTCCAGCAGATTTTATTGTCCTTGACATGGAGGAAGACGCAGATGTGCCAATCATCCTTGGGAGACCATTCTTGGCTACTGGTCGGACCATTATTGATGTACAGAAAGGAGAACTAACCATGAGGGTACAGGACCAAGAAGTAACATTCAATGTTTTCAAAGCCATAAATTTTCCAGATGATGAAAAGAAGGAAGAATGTTTCAGACTTGATGTGATACACCATACCATCCAGAACTCTGACGCAAAACAAAGTTCTACCAACAAACCTAAGGCATGTCAATCGCCTGTGGAGACTGATGATAAAGTTTTGTGCAATCGAAAAGCCAAGTCTTGTCCTACAAGCAACAGAAGAGAACAGTTCCACCAACTCAATGAATTGGAGGAATTTCACATTCAGCCTTTTAAAAATGCCATATTATACAAAGAAAAGGCCAGGAAAAGACATGATGAGAAGTTAGTACGCATACAACTGGAACCAGGGCAGAAGGTATTGTTCAATAAATCAGGAGTGAAATTCTTCCCATGGAAGTCAAAATCAAGGTGGTCAGGTCCATTCCTAATCACTAAGGTTTTACCAGACAAAACCATTGAGATAAATGATCCTGATTCCAACAAAACTTTCAAAGTAAAAAACAAGCGTGTCAAGCACTACTGGGGAGAATCATTTGAGCGACAAAAAGAAAGTGTCACACTTTCCAATCCAGCATAAACGTTCAGGAAGTCACGTCTAGCTGACGACTTTAAACTTAGCGCTCGCAGGGAGGCAACCCATGCAATTTTTGTATATATTGTGATTTGGTGTGATTTAATTTTGTGTGTTTAGTTTTTGCAGATTAAGTCATTTCAAGATGGACGAAGCTCTCTCAAATCTTCACAAGCAATTTCCTTCTCTCCCTCAAAAATCTCTGATGAAAGTCTACAAAGCTCGCTTGGAACGGATGAGGTTACTGACGATCTATGGTGTTCCCAATGACATTCGTTGGGTAATTGAAGCACGAGTCCGATTGGCAGGTGAGTCTTCTGACTCTTTTATTTCACACTTGCCTGGTTTTGGAAGAAGCACCTATGCAAAGAAACGAAGAGCTAAACAAATGGGTGTTTGTTACAAATGTGCACGTTGGAATTGCAACACTCGTTGTCGTTCTTTAGGAATGGTGTCTGATAATCGCGAAGACAAAATTAAATTCATTAGGGATGGCTTGAGTAAGGAGTCTTTAGATGATATATCTTCGACTCTTGAGACGCATCCCAGTGGATATGTTCACATAGAATTTCGCAGATTACATACACAATTTCAAAAAGAAAGACAACAGTTAAGTCTTGGGAATCTGACTAAAAAAGACCCTGTTTGCCAATTTATAAGAAATTGGATGGGAAGCTTGTCCCTGACGCATAGACGTTAATCAAGCTGTAAATTTTTGTATATATTATATTTCTTTGTCTTTTCCTAATAATAATTAATTTTTTGTTGTTACTTTTTCTCCGACAGGATCCAGATCTTGTTGACTATCACGATCTATTTTACTATTTTGCTACTAATCGTCCTTTGGAAGATACTTGTGCTATTTTTACTCACCCTTTTCAGGTATTATAAATTCAACTCATCATTGCACCTTTGAAGTCATCCAGAGTCAAGAAAGAAATACATAAAAAAATGGAAGCCACTTCAAGAAGACGAGTTGAAAACATTTGTGTGTTTTGTGGAAGTACTGTTGGTACTAAACCACAATACATAGAAGCAGCACAGGAATTGGGTCGAGTCTTAGCCGCAAGGAATATGCATTTAATATATGGCGGGGGAAATCTTGGACTTATGGGGATCGTTTCAAAGGCCGTACAGGAAGGAGGCAGTCATGTTTTGGGAATCGTCCCAAAACCCTTGGCAGAGGCAAATCTTATTGGATCATCAAACGGAGAGGAACTGATCGTATCAGGTATGTCTGAACGTTTGGTAGAAATGATTAACCGTGCTGATGCTTTTATTGCTTTGCCAGGTGGCTTGGGTACATTGGAGGAAATTTTTATAGTTCTATCTTGGGCGAACCTGAACATACACCAGAAACCTTGGACTACTCAACGTTGATGGATTTTATGATTTTCTTTGTGTGTTTCTTGATGATGCTCGGAGAAATGGGTTCGTGTCAAAACCTATGAAAGACCTCCTCTTCACTGCCAGAGACTTGCTCCGGATCTGATAGACCAACTTATAGCCTATGAACCACAAGTTGACCCTATCCTATCAAAATAAATTGGTCTGAGGACGATCGTGGTAAGAGGCGTCGAATTAATCTGGATCTTAACCTTTAATTTCCTGTAGATTTCAGCTAACCAGGTACAACCTTCTAACTCTCCTTTTACTGTTTAAGACATTGGGGACAATGTCTCATTTAGGTTTGGGGGAGGGATTTAGTTGATTAGTACCTTGTTTTTAGTTTGTATGTTGTTTTTTTTATTTTTAGTCCAAAATTTTTCGAAAAATAAAAAAAAATTGAAAAATTTTCAAAAATTACAAAAATATTTTGCATTTTGTGTTTTTTATTTTGACTAAAAAGGTGAAATTGGTAAAGATAGCTGAGTAAGGAGTTTTCACTCCTGATACGTATCTCAAACCATTTATTTCAAAACAAGTTAATTTTTGTTTATTTCCTTTTAAATTATTTAATTTGTGAATTCTCCATAAATCTGACTAAAATGAATCTTCATATGTTCAGTTGACAGGTATTATGAACTTACATGGAACATACAGTCATGAGCTAAAAATTGAAAAGTTTGTAATATTCCGTACTATAGTTTAATTGGAGGAAGCATCTCTAAATAGTGATGGAGTAAAAAAAAAAAAAAAAAAAAAAAAACGTCCGAGATCCGAGTTATTAAGTCTGTAAGGGTGTTTTAACACCTAGTGCCCTAAAACCAACTGGTTTGGGAGTCACTGGCCCAAAGCTCGTTACATGGATCGAAGATGCTGCAAAAATATATATATATATCTGAAGTCTGAGTAATTAAGTTCGTAGGGGTGTCTTAACACCTGGTGCCCTAAAGCCAACTGGTTTGGGAGCCACCGACCCAAAGCTCGCTACATAGACGGAAGGTATTGTATATAAATAAAAAATAGAGAAAAAATCAAAGAAAAAATCAAAAAAAAAAAATTTATTCCATTGCTACAAAAAAAGGTGTGAAGTCTGAAGAACTTTAGGACAAAAATATTACTCTCTTATCAACTGCACTTATGACTGTTGTGGGCAAAAATGAGTTGATTAATATTTTGTTAGCTGTGTATATGAAGAATGGTAAAAATAATCGGAGAATTTACTTATTCGGTAATTTAGAAAGAAACAAAACAACTAGTAACTTGGAGTAGAATTTTCACCTGATTAGTCACTAACTTTCTCTTTTTTTCGCTTGTCTTTTTGCTTTTGTGTGCATTAGTTTTAATACTTTTTACTTTTGTAAAATGTTTGTGGGTATCATTGCTGTAAACCCTCACGAGACTACACTCGTCCACTAGGGACACCTAGGGGTTTAAAGGCTTGTTGCATACGCTAAATGCAACCGTGATCCCTACGAAAGTGGCTTAGTTAAATTTTATTTTCATGTTATTTTATTTTCTGTTTTGCTCGAGGACTAGCAAAATGTTAGGTTTGGGGGTGTGATGAGTGGTATTTATACCACTATTTCCCACTCATTTAACCTAATGTTTTGTATTTTTCTCGAGATTTATGAACGTTTTGATGTGTTTTGTTGTTATTTTGCAGATAAATAAAGTTTGGACAGCACTGGAGGCAATTTGGGGCAAATCCGAACAAAAATGCGTCAACTGGAATTATTTTGTCTTCTTCGCGTCGCGCCGCGAATAGCCTTGGCGTCGCGACGCCCAGCCTGCGCCGAAGTTGCTAAAATGCGCCGTGGTCAACGGGTCAGCAATTTGAAAAGTTAGACTTTGCTAACGTGCGCCGTGCCACGTGTCACCATCACAGAAGACTTGCTAACGTGCGCTGCCACGTGTCATCATCCTACGGTGCCGACAATCATCATCTTCGCTATCGTGCGCCTTGCCACGTGTCGACATCTCAACGATTTGCTAAAATACGCCGCTGCCACGTGTCAAAATCAGACGCTGCCGACAATCTTCTTCAACATGACGTAATCGATGACGTCATGAACAGTGCCACGTCATCGGATCTCTTAGCCGCCTCGCCACGTGTCAAGCTGTTATTAAGCCACGTCTCACTGTAGCGCGCGGCGCGACGCGCAGCGAGCGTCGCGACGCGCGCACCCCATCCGCGCCTATAAATAGAGCGCGATGGTTCAGTTTTTGTTGTACCATTTCCTCTCCCAAATCCTATGTAATTAGGGAGTTTCTCTCTCTCTAAGTTCTTTTTATCTAGTTTTTGTAATTTTAAAACTAAGTTATGTAATAATAATAATTATTTTCTTTATTTTACAGTTTTTACTACTCATTATGAGGAGGTAACTTCCTTTTGTTAAGGTAAAAGTAATTCTTTTACTATTACTTCTTAGATTATTCTCTCCATAATTATAATATATTCAAGTTTTTAAATTGACTTAATCAGGATACCGCCAGATTGGTCGGTGGGTAATAAAATTCATATTCCGCCTTTATGGCTGGTTTATTTTAATTCCGCCTTTATGGCTGGTTTATTTTAAGTTCCGCCTTTATGGCTGGTTATTTTTATTCCGCCTATATGGCTGGTTATTTTTAAAATGATTCCGCCTTTATAGCTGGTTGTTTTTAAACTAATTAAATCAAAATACCGCCTATATGGCTGGATGAAAATGTTTTGCAAAGCTTATATTATATTATGGGAGAAATCTAATTAGTATATAGTAGAAGTAATTCCTTTTTACCTTAGCAATTTTTATTAATTCATTTTCAGCATTTATTTTATTGCATTTACTTTATGCAATTTTATTTTAAGTCTTTTAAGTTTTTAGCCTAATTATGTGTCGTAGCTAAGTTAGTTATCTAGGGTTGTGATGAATTTCAATTAAACTGGTTTATAAGGGTTAGATTATAGTTTGGGTAATTTAAAGATTTATTTATTGAGTCTTAATCTAATGCTCTTTAATTAACTGGCCATTAATTAAATAGATTAGGTAAACTTAAAATGAACTAGACATAGGGATTTTAAGTTTAAGACCTTAGACACAATAGCCCACGATCTTCCTTGAGGATAGATAACCCTTTAATAGATTTCCTTACAGGATAGGAATATACCTGTAGGACGGGGGTAGCCATAATTGGAACTTAGACTTAATGAATCCAGGTAATGTGGTTGACATAGGAATATGGTTCAATTGGGTTATACTGGGTATTTGTAATTGACCATCGGAAGAGGCTTTTATATAAGTTAGTGTTCCAGGTTAATAAATTGATATTTTAAACCCAACTATAAGATAACTACTTCATCTTTTAAATAATATTGAAATAAATCACAACCCTGGATAGTTTTGAATATTGAATTTCCTTAAAATCTACTTTTAAGCAATTTTATTTATTTGTCTTTAAATTTAGAATCGTCGCCATTTCAAATCAATCAAACAACTTGTTAGATACTGGTAATCATTTGGCCCAATAAATTGATAACAAAAAGGTTTTAAGTCATCGTGGGATCGATACTTTTTATACTACTTGAACGATACGTACGCTTGCGTTATACGTGTGTGTTTATGCCGTCAGTATGTTTAACCTTAGGGAAGACCATGACCTTGCAGCAAAGTATGCATTTTTGTTTACAAAAATTGAGGCTTTAGAAACAGGGAAGAGGGATCATGTCAAGTCAGTTCAGGAAATCATATGTCAAATTTGTAGTTCAAATGAACATGTCACAGAATTTTGCCCATCCTACCATCCCTTAAAGACTGTCTCCATGACCAAGTCAGTTTCCATAAACACATTCAATAGACCAAATCCAAACCCATACTCACAGACCTATAACCCTGGTTGGAGAAGCCATCCAAATTTCAATTGGAGGAATGATATGTTGAGTTCCTAATTAGGTCCCAAGAATCATCCAAAACAAGCATAAAATCGCATGAACACAACAAGGAATAATGGCGGAAAAAATACTCACAATGATTGGTTTGAGATGCAACGAACACAAGTCTTTTTCCATTTCTCCTAGGCTCGGCAATGGCTTCCAAGTGCAGTTTGCTGTGCGGTTTTGATGGTTGAAGCACCTCCAAGATTCGGCCATGGTCATCACCATTGAAGCTCCAAGCTTCAAGCTTTTCCATGCTCACAAATTCGTTTCCCTATCACCATAATATAACCCATGTGTGTGCTAGCACTCTTTCTTCTTCATTTAGTGTGATCAAACCCAAAAAAAAATGAGAAGAAAATGGTCCAAGACCGATTGAGAGAGAAGAATAATTTCAAGGTTTTCAAAAACCTAGTTACCGATTTTGGGAGAGAGAAAAACGTGAATGGTGTGTATTTGAGAGAGAGAGAAACATTTTACTTATATATTTATTTTATTTTCAAAAAATAAAATCAAATACCAAAGCAAAAGTCAAAAGCAAAAAATGCTTTTCAATCACATCACTATTCACATCAAGTCACTTTAATAAAGTGACAACATGTCATATCACATCACTCAAAGTGACAAGTGATTTGACAATTGACGCGACTAGTGATTTGATGCTTGATGTGCTTGCGTGCCGCACTTGAATTCGAAATGCGAATGCGCTCGCAATCAATCTCGGGCTCGGGTTCGCTAATTCCAAATTAACGAATTTTCCGTCGCGTCGTAATAAATGATTACGCCTAGCGAATTCACTATTCACGTCGCTAACGAATTGATTCTAAATTAATTCGTTCGCCCGAATTAAAATCCAATTTCAATTCCGCGTCGAAATCTAATTTCTATAATATATCGAATATATTATTTTATCGATTAATTCCAAATTAATCGTTCTCTCTCTTTAATTAATATTTATCCCAGATAAAATATCTCCGCAATTAATCCCAGATTAATTTTCTCTCTCTAGAAATTAATCTTCTCTCTCTACTAATTAATCCCAGATTAATCATAGTGCGAGTCATACATCATCGGTGAATCTTGGGGAAGCGACCCATGAGATCTCCGTGTTGGATAATATGACCCATAGCGTCACTATTTGTACAGATCACGGTGTTGCTGTACAAATTAACTATGTGACAAGGAAATTGCACTCTCATCATTTGTGATTAGATCACCATAGATATATAAATGAAGAGAGGTCCATATGATTAGTTCCTGGATTGAGATGATATGAGACAGTATCAATCCCCGAAGGAT
>SKCR01012553.1:0-12385 GCA_019454045.1 Zanthoxylum bungeanum
AACAACCTGACGGTTTTATCGCACCAAGACTTGGAAACAAGGTTTGTAAGTTAAATCGGTCCATTTATGGACTGAAGCAAGCATCGAGGTCATGGAACCAACGTTTTGATGAGGTCATAAAAGAATATGATTTCATTCAAAACGTAGATGATCCTTGTGTATATAAGAAGGTTAGTGGGAGTGCACTGACTTTTATTGTCCTTTATGTCGATGATGTATTGCTTATAGGCAATGACATTCCCATGTTAACGTCGGTGAAAGCTTGGATTTCATTGAAATTCTCCATGAAAGATCTAGGAGAAGCAGCTTTTATTCTAGGAATAAAGATCTACAGGGATAGATCTAGAAGGCTACTTGGACTCTCCCAGAGTACATATATTGATAAAGTGTTGAAGAGATTCAACATGGATCAGTCCAAGAGGGGACTGTTGCCAACATCACATGGCGTCTATCTATCTAGGGACATGTGTCCTAAAACACAAGATGAGAGAGACAACATGAGTCGGACTCCGTTCGCCTCGGCAGTTGGATCGATCATGTATGCCATGATATGTACACGACCTGATGTGTCCTATGCTTTGAGCATGTGTAGTCGATATCAGGCCGATCCAGGAAAGATCACTGGATGGCGGTTAAGAGTATCCTTAGGTATCTTAAGAGAACTAAGGATGTTTTCTTAATCTATGGAGATGGAGAACTTGAGGTATCTGGGTATACCGATGCAAGTTTCCAACCGACAGAGACGACTTCAAGTCGCAAATCGGGTACATATTTTGCTTGAATAACGGAGCAGTGAGCTGGAAATCTTCCAAGCAAGATACTGTTGCCGATTCAACAACTGAAGCGGAGTACATTGCAGCAGCTGAAGCAGCAAAGGAAACGGTTTGGATCCGAAAATTCCTAGTTAGATTAGGAGTAGTTCCATTAGCAGCTGAGCCCGTTTTATTGTATTGTGACAATAGCGGGGCCATAGCGCAGGCTAAGGAACCAAGGTCTCATCAACGATCCAAACATGTTCTTAGACGATTCCATCTGATTCGAGAGATCATACATCGTGGCGATGTGAAGATCGAAAAGATCGCATCAGAGGACAACATTGCAGATCCGCTGACGAAAATAATTCCTCGGGAAAAGTTTGAGCGACACATACATAGTTTAGGTATTAGATGCTTGAGTGACTGGCTATAGGCCAAGTGGGAGATTGTTAGATAGTTATGACCCATAGCGTCACTATTTTGTAAATGATATTGTATTATTGTACAAAATTAACTATGTCGTAATGAAATTGCCTTTTACCGTTTTGTAATTTATTTACTTTGATATAAATGGTAAGAGTCCCTATGATTAGTTCCAGATTGTGATGATATGAGACGGTATCAATCCATAAAGGTTTAATCATTAATATCCATAGTCGTAGTATTATCGAGATTGGACATCGATAATGCGGAATAGACTAGTACTGCACTTGTGCATGTTGTGAGGGCACAACGGCATAGTTCTCATATATTTAAGTATAGGATACTTATGCAAGTGCGGTAGGAGGTTGTGTTTTACCGATGGTACGGAAAACAGCTTCGCTCTGGATAGACCCCGCGGAATCCCATTGGTAGTATGTCTGCGTGTCTATGGGAGTCCGCTTCAGGGTAGGTGCATATGATCTTAACCTGAGACTTGCATCGCTAGTACTTACAACAATCGGTAAACTTTAGTTTTGGTGGTCCAGGGCTTTAACGGGTTCTGTGTACACCTCTTCTGGATTTATCGAGAATCGTAGTGTATTGGGTGTGATGTCAAGATGGAAGTATCACTTCAGACATATGGAGATGATGATCGCGACAGATACAGAACTAGTACTCTATAATGGTTGCAACCATCGGGATAATATGACTAGGTCAGGATTATCCGATTCAAGAGACTGGTTGCTTGATGTCTGATATGTGTATCGTACGGGGCAGACACATCTCCAGCCCCAGGCCTTACATGTGATCATCCGATACTGGTTCGATATACACTATACTACGGTATACTACGCCTGTTATAGATCTTATATTCCAATAAGAATATTTCTGGAGAATTGGGTAGGCATGGCGTTTTGCTAGAGGCTAACCTTGTCTTGTAAATCGGTAAAAACGTAGTACTTGGTACGTACGTATTCAGATAATCTGACGGCCGTATTTACTGGCCAACATATCCAGAGATCTCTTGGGTCGCTTCCCGAAGATTCACCAATGACGTATGATTCAAACTCGATTAATCTTGGATTAATACGGAGAGACTTTATCTTGGATAAAGTACTATACATAGAGAGAGAACGATTAATTTGGAATTAATCGTAAAATTATTATATTCGATATAATAATCAAAATTCGATTTCGACACGAAATTAAAATTAGATTTTAATTCGGGCAAACGAGTTAATTTAGAATTAATTCGTTAGCGACGTAAATAATAATTTCGCTAGGCGCAATTATTTATTTAAATTCGATTTAATTAACGTCGCGACGTAAGTTCGGTATTTCGGAAATATCAAACCCGAACGCGTGAGTGCACGTGGGCCCACTTTCATTTGGAAACGTGTGGGGCCCACATGACACATGTCATATTATGCATTATTTAACTCTAATGCATTGCATGGAGATAGTGTACAATGCACTCAATGGTTTTGCATGGAAATTGAGTGTTTGACACTCTAAGCCATTGCATGATTTGTGTCATAAGTTTATTATTAATTTAATAGATATTATGGCATAAATATAAATTGATTTTTTGTAACAAAAATCATTCAATTTTTCTCTCTCACATTGCCGAAACTTGCAAGCAGTTTTTGGCTCTCCTTTCTTCAATTTTTGTGGCAAGATTTGAAGAAGTTGTGCATTCAAAATCACAACAAAGGCTAGCACCTTCAAGGGATCATACATAGGTGATATGGGAAGCTAATCCTTGAGCTTGGAAGGATCAAACTCGACTTGGAGTCCCTCTTTTCTTCTTGGCCGAGAGCTTCACTGCACAAGGGAGGAGTTTTCGCATCATCTAAGCATCTTTTCAAGTATTGTGAGTATGATTCCGCCATACTTCAATTTATTCATTCATGTATTTATATTTTGCTTGTTCTTGTTGATCTTGGGGCTTGGTTATTTCCAACAGAAGTGACATTTAATGTTTTCAAAGCTATGAAATTTCCGAGCGATGAAAGAAGAAGAAGAATGCTTCAGAGTTGATGTTATTGATAGTATCATTCAGGATACTGAGCCAAATCCCACGGATACACTTGAAGCTTGCATCACCAATATGACTGACAGCGAGCTAGATGCTAAAATCCTGGAATGTATCAACTACCTTGACAAACCATTCCGATTCAAAGCAACACCACCAGTTGAAAGCTTGGAACTGCCAAAGAAAGATCGAATCAAGCCTTCGATTGAAGAACCACCACAGCTGGAACTAAAGTTACTTCCGAGCCATCTCAGGTATGAATTTCTTGGAAACTCTTCTGAATTACCTGTTATTATTTCTTCTTCTCTAACATTGGAGCAGGAAGAAAAGTTGCTGAGAGTGTTACGAGAGCACAAAAGAGCCATTGGCTGGACTATAGCAGACATTCGAGGCATTAGTCCATCATTTTGCATGCACAAAATCTTGATGAACGATGAGTACAAACCCACAGTGGAGCATCAACGGAGACTCAATCCAATCATGAAGGAAGTTGTGAAGAAAGAAATCATCAAATGGTTGGATGCTGGCATCATTTACCCCATCTCAGATAGCACTTGGGTAAGTCCCATGCAGTGTGTACCAAAGAAAGGAGGAATTACTGTGGTCACCAATGAAAAGAACGAGCTGATCCCAACAAGAACGGTGACTGGATGGAGAGTATGCATGGATTACAGGAAACTTAACAAAGCCACGAGGAATGACCATTTTCCGCTACCATTTATTGACCAGATGTTAGACAGACTGGCAGGACATGAGTTCTATTGCTTTCTGGACGGATATTCAGGGTACAATCAGATTGCCATCGCACTATAAGACCAGGAGAAAAAACCTTTACATGTCCCTATGGTACTTTTGCTTTCCGCAGGATGCCATTTGGATTATGTAATGCCCCTGCCACATTTCAGCGTTGCATGATGGCCATCTTCTCAGACATTTGGAGCAGAGTATGGTGGTTTTTATGGATGATTTTTCTGTTTTTGGAGATTCTTTTGACCATTGTTTGCAAAATTGGAACAGGTGTTACAAAGGTGCGAAGATACAAACCTGGTACTCAATTGGGAGAAATGCCACTTTATGGTGCAGGAGGCATTGTTCTTGGACACCGGATCTCACAAAAGGGGATTGAGGTAGACAAAACAAAAATCGAGACAATTGAGAAACTACCTCCACCAACATCTGTCAAAGGGATTCGAAGTTTTCTTGGACATGCATGATTTTACAGGAGATTTATCAAAGACTTTTCCAAGATTGCCAAACCTCTTTGCAATCTTCTGGAAAAGGATGTGTCTTTCAACTTCACCAAAGAATGCCAGGAAGCTTTCGAGATCTTAAAACAAAAGCTGGTTTCTGCCCCCATCATTGTAGCACCAGATTGGACCCTTCCATTTCAGGTAATGTGTGATGCTAGTGATTTTGTTGTAGGTGCAGTTTTGGGACAACGCAAAGCAAAGGTTTTCCACACCATTTACTACTCCAGCAGAACTTTGAATGAAGCTCAACTCAACTACACAACCACTGAAAAGGAGTTGCTAGCAGTTGTGTATGCTTTTGACAAATTCCGCTCCTATCTGCTGGGTCCCAAAGTGGTGGTCTACACAGATCATTCAGCAATCAAATATCTGATCACAAAGAAAGATGCCAAACCCAGATTGATCCGTTGGATACTTCTTTTGCAAGAATTCGACGTGGAGATTCGAGACAGGAAAGGAACAGAAAACCAGGTGGCAGATCACTTATATCGAGGCTCGAGAATGGAGAAACAGCTGACAAAGAACTGATAATCAAAGAAACTTTTCCAGATGAACATTGTTTTCCATTAAACAACAGGAAGTCCCTTGGTATGCTGACTATGTTAATTACATTGTGTCAGGAAAATGGCCGTTGGAATGGACAACTCAGCAACGGAAGAAGTTCTTCAAAGAAGTCAAGCACTATGTCTGGGATGAACCGTACCTGTTTAAACGTTGTGCTGATCAATTATTGAGACGGTGTGTTCCACAGGAGGAGGTCAACAGTGTTTTGCAACACTGTCATTCATCACCATACGGCGGACACTTCAGCGGAAACAAAACTGCAGCCAAAGTCCTTCAATCAGGTTTTTTCTGGCCCACACTTTTTAAAGATGCTTATCTTTTTGCTTTTCAATGTGACAGGTGCCAGAGAACAGGGAATATTTCAAGAAGAAATGAAGGACCGTTGCAAAACATTCTGGAAGTGGAGATATTCGATGTATGGGGTATTGATTTCATGGGACCATTTGTTCCATCATTTGGAAACTTGTACATCCTGGTTGCTGTAGACTACGTCTCCAATGGGTCGAAGCAATTGCACTGCCATCCAATGATTCAAAAGTGGTGATCAAATTCCTGAAAAAGAACATTTTCACTCGATTCGGAACACCTCGGGCAATTATCAGCGATGGTGGCTCACATTTCTGCAACAGATACTTTGATGCACTCCTATCCAAATATGGAGTTACTCACAAGATTGCCACAGCTTACCATCCACAGTCAAATGGACAGGTTGAAGTTTCAAACAGGGAGATCAAGAGAATCCTAGAAAGAACCGTTGGATCAACAAGGAGGGACTGGTCAACAAAACTAGATGATGCATTATGGGCCTACCGAACAGCTTACAAGACACCCATTGGTATGTCTCCATATCGATTGGTGTTTGGGAAAGCATGCCATCTGCCAGTTGAGCTTGAACACAAGGCGTACTGGGCACTGAAGAAGTTGAATCTTGACTCACAAGCTGCAGGGGAGAAAAGATTTCACCAACTCAATGAATTGGAGGAATTTCGCCTACAGGCTTATGACAATGCCAAATTATACAAGGAAAAGACCAAAAAATGGCATGACCGAAAAATAGTGCACAGACAGTTAGAACCAAGGCAGCAGGTGTTGTTGTACAACTCGAGATTGAAACTTTTTCTTGGAAAGTTGAAATCTAGGTGGTCCGGACCATTTGTGATCACTCAGGTTTTACCATATGGAGCTGTTGAGTTAATAGATCCCAATACCAACAACACATTCAAGGTTAACAGTCAGCGTGTCAAGCACTACTGGGGAGAATCATTTAAGCGACAAAAAGAAAGTGTCACACTTTCAGATCCAGCATAAACGTTCGAGCAGTCACGTCTAGCTGACGACTTTAAACTTAGCGCTCGCAGGGAGGCAACCCATGCAATTTTTGTATATATTGTGATTTGATGAGATTTAATTTTGTGTGTTTAGTTTTTGCAGATTAAGTCATTTCAAGATGGAAGAAGCTCTCGCAAATCTTCACAAGCAATTTCCTTCTCTCCCTCAAAAATCTCTAATGAAAGTTTACAAAGCTCGCTTGGAACGGATGAGATTACTGACAATCCATGAATTCCCAATGACATTCGTTGGTAATTGAAGCACGAGTCCGATTGGCAGGTGAGTCTTCTTCTGACTCTTTTATTTCACATCTGCCTGGTTTTGGAAGAAGCACCTATGCAAAGAAACGAAGAGCTAAGCAAATGGGTGTTTGTTACAAATGTGCACGATGGAATTGCAATACTCGTTGTCGTTCTTTAGGAATGGTGTCTGTTAATCGCGAAGACAAAATTAAATTCATTAGAGGGCTTGAGTAAGGAGTCTTTAGATGATATATCTTCGACTCTTGAGACGCATCCCAGTGGATATGTTCACATAGCCTTTCGCAATTACATACACAATTTCAAAAAGAAAGACAACAGTTAAGTCTCGGGAATCTGACTCAAAAAGACCCTGTTTGCCAATTTATAAGAAATTGGATGGGAAGCTTGTCCCTGACGCATAGACGTCAATCAAGCCGTTATTTTTTTTTGTAAATATTATATCTCTTTGTCTTTTCCTAATAATTGTGATTTGTTTTGTTGTTTTCTTTTATTTTCTCCGATAGGATCCAGATTTTGTTGACTATCACGATCTATTTTACTATTTGCTACTAATCGTCCTTTGGAAGATACTTGTGCTATTTTACTCACCCTTTTCAGGTATTATAAATTCAACTCATCATTGCACTTTTGAAGACATCCAGAGTAAAAAATGGAAACCACTTCAAGAAGACGAGTTGAAAACATTTGTGTGTTTTGCGGTAGTACTGTTGGTACTAAACCACAATACATAGAAGCAGCACAGGAATTGGGTCGAGTCTTAGCTGTAAGGAATATGCACTTAATATATGGAGGAGGCAATCTTGGACTAATGGGGATTGTTTCAAAGGCCGTACAGGAAGGAGGCAGTCACGTTTTGGGAATCATCCCAAAACCCTTGGCAGAGGCAAATCTTATTGAACCATCAAACGGAGAGGAACTGATCGTACCAGGTATGTCTGAACGACTGATAGAAATGATTAACCGTGCTGATGCTTTTATTGCTTTGCCAGGTGGCTTGGGCACATTGGAGGAAATTTTTATTGTACTATCTTGGGCGAACCTGAAACATACACCAGAAACCAATTGGGCTGTACAACGTTGATGGGTTTTATGATTTTCTTTGTGTGTTTCTTGATGATGCTCGAAGAAATGGGTTCGTGTCAAAACCTTTAAAAGAACTCCTCTTTACTGCCTGCAGAACTGCTCCAGATCTAATTGACCAACTCATAGCCTATGAACCAAAAGTTGACCCTATCATATCAAAGATAAATTGGTCCGAGGACGATCGTGGTAAGAGGCGTAGAATTAATCTGGATCTTAACCTTTAATTTCCTGTAAATTTTCAGCTAACAGGTACGACCTTCTAAACTCTTCTTCTACTGTTAAGACATTGGGGACAATGTCTTATTTAGGTTTGGGGGAGGAAATTAGTTGATTAGTATCTTGTTTTTAGTTTGTGTGTTATTTTTTTTTAGTCATAAATTTTTTGAAAAATACAAAAAAAATTGAAAATTTTTCAAAAATTACAAAAATATTTTGCATTTTTGTGTTTTTATTTTGACTAAAAAGGTGAAATTGGTAAGAGATAGCCGAGTAAGGAGTTTCCACTCCTGAGACGTATCTCCAACCTATTTTTGAAACAAGTTAATTTTTTTTTTTCATTTTAAATTATTTAATTTGTGAATTCTCCATAATACTGACTAAAATGGATCTTCATATGCTTAGTTGGCAGGTATTATCAACATACATGGAAACATACAGACATGAGCTGTAATTGAAAAGTTTGTAATATTCCGTGCTCTAGTTTAATTGGAGGAAGCATCTATAAAATAGTAAGGAATAAAAAAAATAAAATAAAAAAAAATATTCTGATGTAAAAAAATAAAGTATCTAAGATCCGGGTTATTAAGTTTGTAAGGGTGTTTTAACACCTACTGCCCTAAAACCAACTGGTTTGGGAGTCACTGGCCCAAAGCTCGCTACATGGATCGAATATGCTACAAAATATATATATATCTGAAGTCTGAGTAATTAAGTTCGTAGGGGTGTCTTAACACCTGGTGCCCCTAACCAACTGGTTTGGGAGCCACCGACCCCATAGCTCGCTACATAGACGGAAGGTATTGTATATAAATAAAAAAGTCAAAATTCAGAAAAAGCATAGAAAAAATCAGGAAAAATGAGAAAAATTATTTCATTGCTACAAAAGGTGTGAAATCTGATAGAACTTTAGGACAAAAATATTACTCTCTTATCAACTGCACTTATGACTGATGTGGGCAAAAATGAGTTGTTTAATATTTTGTTGGTTGTGTATATGAAGAATGGTAAAAATAATCGGAGAATTTACTTATTCGGTAATTTAGAAAGAAACAAAACAACTAGTAACTTGGAGTAGAAGTTTCACCTGATTAGTCACTAACATCTTTATTCTCTTTTCGCTTGTCTTTTGCTTTTGTGTGCATTAGTTTTACTACCTTTTTTACTTTTGTAAAATGTTTGTGGGTATCATTGCTGTAAGCCCTCACGAGACTACAACTCGTCCACTAGGACACCTAGGGGTTTAAAGGCTTGTTGCATATGCTAAATGCAACCGTGATCCCTACGAAAGTGGCTTATTTAAATTTTAATTATGTTATTTTATTCTATGTTTTGCTCGAGGACTAGCAAAATGTTAGGTTTGGGGGTGTGATGAGTGGTATTTTTATCACTATTTCCCACTCATTTATCTTAGTATTTTGTATAATTTCTTGAGTCTTGTGAATATTTTGATGTCTTTTGTGTTATTTTATAAATAAATAAAGTTTCAGGACATTCTGGAGGTGATTTGGGGCAAAACAGTGAAAATTGGCAAAAAGGGCATTTGGTAATTTCCAGCGTCGCGACGCCCAGACCGTCAGCGTCGCGACGCCCAGCATACGCCGAATCTGCTAACATGCGCCTGGTCAACTGGTCAGAAATTGAAAGTTTGACTTGCCAACATGCGCCGTGCCACGTGTCACCACCACAGAAGATCCGCTAACGTGCGCACGCCACATCATCATGACGTCACCAATGACGTCATGAACAGTTGCCACGTCACCAATGACGTCATGAACAGTGCCACGTCATCAATGACGTCAGCTTCATAATTGAGTTCCAGCCGCCATTACACGTGTCGACCTTATCCTCTTAGCCGCCTTGCCACTGGGACCTTACTCGCGCCTATAAATAGAGCTCAAAATTTCTGATTTCAGTGTACCATTCCCTCTCTCTTATTGTTATGTAAATAGGGAATTCTTCTCTCTCTAAGTTTCGTTTTAATTTTTAGTTTTTACTTTTGTAATAATTTTAATTACTTTTTGTAATAATAGTAATTTACTTTCTTATTTTACAGTTTTTTACTATTCACTATGAGGAGGTAACTTCCCTATGCTAGGGTGAAAGGTAATTATTGTACTATTGCTATTTAGATTAATCCCTTAAAAATGATATATTACTATTTAAAATACTGATTAATCAAGGAAACCCCTATATTGGTCGGTTGGTAAATTATTTTCTGTTGTGTTTGAACCTGATTAATCAATGATACCGCCAGATTGGTCGGTTGGTAAATTTATTTTGGTACCGCCTTTATGGCTGGATTATGGACAAATATTACCACCTATATGGCTGGTTGGACTTAATTTGACTTAATCAGGATACCGCCAGATTGGTCGGTTGGTAAAATATTATCACAAGTTTATATATTATTTTAATGGGAGATATCTAAATTAGTAGTAGTAGAAGTAATTCCTTTTGCCTTAGCATTTTTTTCATTTGTAATTTACTTTTCAGCATTTACTCACCGCAATTACTTTTCAGCATTTTCATTTTATGTCTTTTAAGTTTGTATTAGCCCTAGTATGTGTTGTAACTAAGTTAATTATCTAGGGTTGTGATGAATCCAATATCACGGGTTTATAAGGGTTAGATTATAATTTGGGTAATATAAAGATTTATTTATGAGTCTTAATCTTAATGCTCTTTAATTAACTGGCCATAAATTTAATTATTAATTAATTAAATTTAAAATGAATTAAAACAAAGGGATTAGGAAATTTAAAGACCATAGGGATTTCAATAAGACCTTAGACTCAATAGCCCACGATTCCTTAAGGATAGAAACCCTTTTAATAGATTTCCTTACAGGATAGGAATATACCTGTCGGGGGGGGGGTAGCCATAATTGGAACTTAATCTTAATGAATCTAGGTAATTTGGTTGACATAGAATATGGTTCAATTGCATTATGCTAGGTATTTGTAATTGACCATCGGAAGAGTCTTTTACATAAATTAGTGTTCCAGGTTAATAAATCAATATATTACCCAACTATAAGATAAACCACTCATCTTTAAATAATATTGGAAGAAATCACAACCCTAGATAGTTTTTAATATTGAATTTTCTTAAAATCTACCTTCGAACAATTTTATTTACTAATCTTTAAATTTAGAATCGTCGTCATTTCAAATCAATTAAACAACCTGTTAGATACTAGTAATCATTTAACCTCATAAAATTAATAACTTAGGTATTAAGTCCTCGTGGGATCGATACTTTTTATACTACTTGAACGATACGTACGCTTGCGTTATACGTGTGTGTTACGCCGGTCACATTACGGCGGACCGTGGTGGCGAATACTAAGCAATGCGTTTCTTGATTACTTGAAAGAATATGGTATTATTTCATAGTGGAATCCTCCCGGAACACCGCAAAAAAACGGTGTGTCCGAACGGAGAAACCGAACTTTGTTAGACATGGTAAGGTCTATGATGAGTCGCACAGAGCTATCTATTTCCTTATGGGGATATGCATTGAACAATGCAATACTAATTTTGAATAAGGTTCCGTCAAATTATGTTCAACAGACTTCGTATGAAATATGGACAGGAAAGAAACTGGGTTTCTCATTCCTGAAGATTTGGAGTTGCTGGGCATACGTCAAATGTTTGGAAGGTACCAAACTACCCAAATCGGATAAATGCCTATTTGCAGGATATCCTAGGGAAACCAAAGGATATTACTTCTATCACCCACAAGAGAACAAGTATTTGTTGCTCTACATGCGATTTTCCTTGAGAAGGAATTTCTAAATGCAGTGGTAAGTGGGAGGAAAGTAGAACTCGATGAAAAATGGAGTGATACTGAGAACTCGATGAAATCAGAGTGATACTGTTCCTGGCACAGAATCCTTAACGGAACATGAACAGTTCATCAGGGATGAAACTGTACCATAATCTTCGAATACACAAGAACCGCGTAGGTTGGAGAGAGTCAGAAAACAACCTGAGAGGTATGGTTTATGATCTCACCTCATATGGATATTATCTTATGAGGATGTTGGATTTCTATAAGGTCCCAAGATCAAACAAGACATGAAATTATGTGTGAACACATCAACGGAGGTAGCGGAATACTCACATTGATCGGTAGAGTCGATTTGGAGACGATTCAAGCCCAAAAACGCACTGCCTTTGTAAGCTCACTGCAGCAGTCCACTGCCTACAAAAACAGAAAATTAGTGAAGAAGAAACGGAGCTCCAATCTTCATCGGATGGATCCCGTCTCATGGGGGAACCTCCCTACCACCTTCGCAAGACTCGTAGTGTGCTAGCACTGCGGTTTTCACCATGAAAACCCAACTCTTGGCTTCCCTTGCTCACGATTTTTGTGGTTCAAAACCAGTCCCAAAATCTGTTTTGGGCGTGAGAGGAAGAGAGAATATTGAGAGAGAAGAAGTTGTATTAAGTTAAAATGATT
>SKCR01012554.1:0-12384 GCA_019454045.1 Zanthoxylum bungeanum
AACCCGAGCCCGAGAGTGATTGCGAGCGCATTCGCATTTCGAATTCGAGGCGGCACGCGAGTCACAACAAGCGTCAAATCGTTGTCGCGTCAATCGTCAAATCAATTGTCACTTTGAGTGATATGACTTGACAATATGTCACTTTATTAAAGTGAATAGATGTGATGTGACTTAAAGTAAAAGTTGAAGTGATGGAAAGCATTATTGCCTTTTTATTTTTTGACTTTAGAATTAAAAGATAAGATATATATGGTGTTTTATTATTTTTACTTGGCAAAATGAAATAAAATATATATATTGGACATCTTTTTTCTCTCTCTCACGGTACAGAAAACGTCTTCTCCTCCCCTCTCTTTCCCTTTCTTCTTCCCTTCTTCTTCTCGGCTCACTGCCGTTTTTGTCTAAAATGTTCTGGTTTGACCCGAGCATTTGAGAAGCAAAATGAAGAAGGATGGTGCTAGCACACTCACATGGTTATACATAGGTGATAGGGAAGCTTCTTCTTTGAGCAAGGAAGCTTGAAGCTTTGAGCTTCAATGGAGTCCATTGCATGGCCGAATCTTGGAGAGGAAGACAGCCCCAAAACCGAGCAGTCCAGCAGCACAAGGAGCTCCATTACCGCGAGTTGAGAGCTTGAAGGCTTGTGTTCTTCATTTCATCAAAACCCATCAATGTGAGTATGAATTCGCCTTACTCCTTGTGTATTCAACTCGTTTTTATGCATTGTTTGTGATCTTGTGGACTTGATTAAACTCCAACAAATTACGCCAGGCGCAATTATTTATTTAAATTCGATTTAATTAACGTCGCGACGTAAGCTCGATATTTCGGAAATATCGAACCCGAACGCGTGAGTGCACGTGGGCCCACTTTCATTTGGAAACGTGTGGGGCCCACATGACACTTGTCATTATTTGCATTATTTAATCAAGATGCAATGCATGAAGATAGTGTACAAAGCACTCAAAGGTAATGCATGGAAATTGAGTGTTAGACACTCTAAGTCTTTGCATGGTTTGTGTTATATTTATATTATTATTTAATATAATTATGACATAAATATAAATTGATTTTTGAGACAAAAATCAATTACTTCTCTCCCTCTCTAATTACCGAAACTGTGACAGTTTCTTGGCTCTCCATTTTCAGGTTTTTGTTGCAAAAGCTTGAAGAATTTGTGTTTGTTTGGAACATAAAGAACACATCTTTGGCTAGCACCATCAAGGGATCATACAAGGTGTTATGGGAAACTCATCTTAGAGCTTGGAAGGATCAACTAAAGCTTGGAGCTTCTCTTTACTGCTTGGCCGAATTCCCCACTGCACAAAGGAGCAATTTTCGCTTCATCCATAGCATCCACATTTGGCTTTTGTGAGTATTGTTTCCGCCATTACTTCAATCTAGTTCATTCTTATATATATCTTGCTTGTTTTGATCTTGGGGACATGGTTATTAGATTTCCAACACTAATTACTCCACCAAAACCATTATTAATTGCTCCACTAATTTCTTATCATGTTTGGTGGTGATTTGATAATTTTTATTATTTTTTTATTAATTTATTTTTTGCTTTGAAAATGATTGAAAGTGACTTCAATAATTACGCACAACACACTTCTGGATGGTTCATCAATTCCGGGCATGAAATGTTCCGAATTCGAAATTATTTTGTCTTTTAAAGTTGTAGATATTTTAGTCTTCTTTAATCTGGAACTTGAATCAGCTCAATCCAATATCGGAGTAAAAAGTTATGCCGAAAATACGACAGATGTGCAAAACTGGAATTTCCAAAACTGCACTTCGTTAAAACGCCCTTTCAAGTTTCCAATCTCCAAAATTAATATGTCAAGTCCAATTTTTGCTCTTATTTGACCCACATTTCGTCCTAAATGATTTCATTGTGTCCCAATATTATTTTCTCTGCAAAATAAACTAAAACACATCAAAACGTTCATCAAACCCGAGAAACTAAACAAAATATTAAGTAAAAGGGGTGGTAAATATTGATATATTGTCCGCTCATCACAAGTCCAGCCTACATCCATGGGCACAAATTGGGGGGGTGCTTTTATTACCAAATCGAGCATGGCCGACCTATTTCTGGAAGGTCTAAGAAGAAGCCGAGCTGATTGCTTTATATGTTTCTTTCTTTTACAAGTAATGTACCCTATTTCATTACAAATTTTGCTATCCCTCACAAATGAATCTAACTTCTCTTTATATACTCAGAGAATTACAACACTAGTCCCATGCTTCCATGACGCCACCAACGTGAATCTCTGGCTGATGGACGGGCTATCTGCCCCAAGATTGTCTCGCCGAAAGCAAACCTGCCACCTGACGGCTTATCACATCAACAAATTTTATACACTGCCACACGCAATTATAATGAAAACAGCTTGTAAAGAGCTTTCAAATAGTTATGTATGTCAGAGGAAAAATTCCAAACTACCCCACTCACACGTCGGTCTTAAAGATATCGGCCAGTTGTTCTTCCAAACAGTAAAAGATGCTGCTGACCTGACCCGGAATATCCTAGCCATCCCTTACGGCACATGAGGTGAAACAAAACTGAACCGAGCTACCGGGCTACTGTGGTCAGTCTCGGCTATGATGTTGTCGGTCTCTGAAGTTCGCAACATGCTATATCCTCGGACCGGCCAGGTCCGGGAAACTATGTCCGGACTTTCTTCCCAGCTGAGGAATAAACCAAACCTTCTGAACATCTGATCCTACAAAAGGGAAAATTCAATCTCTGCCCACTGTTCAAATACCTTAGTCACAAAAATCACCATCACCATTTGTCCCCTAGTTCTCGGTTCCAACGAGTGTATGAGTTGGTATCGGGAACTACAAAATCGGAAGTGTGATATCTACCAGTTAGTGGTCGGTTCCTGGAACCATGTGGAAAACTATCTCGGATGCCTATAAGGTCGGCCCCGGTCATCTTCATGTGCTCGGTCACTGAGAATTCTGATGTCTATCGATATGATTCCCTGACTTGAAGCAAATACCCCATGCTGATGATAATCCACTCAATGGGATGTAACCCGACCCCGAGCTATCAGAATATTTGGCTCCGAGGGAATATTATATCCCCGGACCAATAGGAATCCGACCATGGGGGAGATGCTCTGACCCCCATGCCGATGATAAGCCTCTCGGTGGGACGTAATCCGACCCCGAGGTAGTGGAACACTTGGCTCCGATGGAATGTTACGTCCCCGAACCAATAGGAATTCGGCCATGGGGGAGATGCTTCGACCCCATGCCGATGATAAGCCTCTTGGTGTGACGTAACCCGACCCCGAGGTAGTGGAACACTTGGCTCCGAGGGAATGTTACGTCCCCAGACCAATAGGAATCTGGCCATGGGGGAGATGCTCTGACCCCATGCTGATGATAAGCCTCTCGGTAGGACGTAACCCGACCCTGAGGTAGTGGAACACTGGGCCTCGGCTGAACGCATCCAGCCCTGAGCCATAAAACACATAGGCCTCGGCGGTACAAAAGTAGACCAGAGCTAGTAGAATAAATCGGGCTCGGCGGTACTAAAGCAGACCCGAGCCAGGAGAACAAATCGGCCTCGGCGATACGAAAGTATACCCGAGCCAGTAGAGCAAATCATCCTCGGCGGTACGAAAGTATACCCGAGCCATAAAACATCTTGCATCGGCGGTACTAAAGCATACTCGAGCCAGTAGAACAAATCGGCCTTGGCGGTACGAAAGCAGACCCGAGCCATAACAAACATCGGTCTCGGCGGTACTAAAGCAGACCCGAGCAGGAAACAATATTGGTCTCGGCGGTACTAAAGCAGACCCGAGCCTTAATAAACAATGATGTATAAAAAAGTGTGTATTTAAGAAATAGAAAGACTTACTCATATTCTTGGGATCTACTGCTCTTTTTTCAACTCTTTGAGAGTCATTTTAAGAGAGGTTCTTACAATAAAGTTCTGGTTCTTATCTTGTAGTCCGATCATAGGATAATTCTACGACTCAAAGAGGAGATCTTTTGTCGACCTTCTTTCTTCTCACGATCCCCTTCCTTTTTCCACTCTGACCAGCTTCCGCCCGTTCCTTTTCTCTATCCTCCAGTCTTTCCTTCATTTTCCCAAACCACTCTGATGTTGAACCCTCCAACGACCCATGGTTTCTGCCTTCTGCCATCACCTCACTACGTAAGTTGCTTTTTGTTCTTTGGAAGGTCTATGAAGAAGTCGAGCCGATTGCTTTCTATGTTTCTTTCTTTTACAAGTAAGGTTCCTTCTTTCGTTACAAATTTTGCTATCCCTAACAAATGAATCTAACTTCTCTTTATATTCTCAGAGAATTACAATACTAGTCCCATGCTTCCATGACGCCACCAACGTGAATCTCTAGCTGATTGATGGGATCTCTGCCCCAAGACTGTCTCACCGAAAGCAAACCTGCCATCTGATGGCTTGTCACATCAACCTATTTTATACACTGCCACACGCAATTATAATGAAACCAGCCTGTCAAATAGTTGTGTATGTCAGAGGAAAAAGTCCAAACTACCCCAGTCACATGTCGGTCTTCAATAGATCGGCCAGATGATCTTCCGAACATTGAAAGATGTTGCCAACCTAACCCGGAATATTCAATCCATCCCTTACGGCACATGAGGTGAAACAGAACTGAACCGAGCTACCGGGCTATTGTGGTCAGTCCCGGCTCTAATGTTGTCTGTCTCTGAAGTTCGCATCATGTTATATCCTCGGGCCGGCCAGGTCCGAGAAACTATGTCCGGACTTTCTTCCTGGCTGAGGAATAAACCAAACCTTCTGAACATCTGATCCTTCAAAAGGGAAAATCCCATCTCTGCCCTTACCGAACTTTTCAAATACCTTAGTCACAAAAATCAACATCAACAAACATGTTTTTGCTGCACATTAACTCTGAAAACCAACAAGAATTGCAGAGGAACTAGAAGATTTGAACATTTCTTGCTGGACAAGGCAATATGATATAAAATTTTGACTGAAAAACTCTATTTTCTCAAAATGCTAAAGTAGTTGATCATTCACAAGGGCTCTTGGGAGAGGAATAAAAAGGATATCTTCAAGATCAATGTCCAGGAAATTCCTTATGATCACAACCTTATTCCATCTATTATTATCATCCAGAAACACTTTGACCTTTGAGCACAATGGCAAGGATGTGGCAGTGATGGGCCTAAAATCTAGTCTACGCATCAAATTGCTGTTATATACGAGAGCTGATTGACCATTCTATATCCTTTTTCTAAGGTTTTTCATGAGCACTTTCCTACCCCATAAAATACTTTTTTCAAATGAAAGAGGGGTTGTGGTCAATGTTCGCATCTAAAAAGAAGCAATTCTTGAAGTATCTAGCTTTTAGGATTCAAGATACCAATGAATTTGGAGATTGAAGAATCCCCTACCCCTGTATAGCCAGAAGTGCTTGATTAAAAGCTTCAAGATCATGGAAGCCCATACCTTCATCCCTTTTAGACTCAATGAGTTTATACTAGCCGTGCCAATGGATTTTTTTTCCTTCTCCTTTGAACCTTATCACTAGGTTGTTAGCCTTTTCTCAATGTCATTGCAAATACCCCAATGGAGTTTGAAGACACTCAAAGTAAATGAGGGGATAGCTTGTGCCACTTCCTTAATACGAACTTATTTCCCTCCATTTGAGAACCACATACTCTGCTAATGCTCCAATTTGTTGAGGATTTCAGCTTCAAATAATTTAAAATAGCTTTTTTGTTTCTGCCCACTATTAAGGGAAGGCCTAAGTACCTCTCATATGAAGAAGTAACACAAAAGTGGAAAATACCTTAAATGGTTTCAATGGCATTTCAGTCAGTGTTTGGGCTAAAAACAATGGAGGATTTCCCATATTTAAAAATCTATCTAGAAATAGTGGCATATATATAAAAAATGCTCTTCAGGTGGTGACATTCTTCTATTGTAGCATTAGTAAAGACTAAGTTGTCATCGACAAAGAGCAAGTGGGACATTATGAGATCTTTTCCAAATTTGAGCCATAAGATGTGTTTTCCATGTTATAATTTATGGAGAAGGCTTAAGAATGCCTCCGCATATAAAATGAATAAGAATAGAGGAAGATGGCAACTTTGTCCAATGCCCCTTTTAGGATGTATCAATTCTTTTGCTTCACCATTGATTATGACTGCAAATGTAGGATAGGATATACGAATCATCACCAAATTTCTACAACTAGCATAGAAGCCCAACTTAGCCATAAATCAACACTATTATATGTCCAATTTCAAGGCTACTATACCTTTTTCCCTTTTCCATGCTCTTTAGCTTTTGTGAACTCTCCTAACTACTGATAACATTATCTGTGATGAGTCTATATGGAATGAAAGCACTTTGGATAGGGAAAATAATCAATTTCAGACAGCCTTTAAGTATATTTGCAACAGTTTTTGTAATAATTCTATAGATCACATTATAGAGACTAATAGTCCTGGAGTCAATGATCTTATTTGGGTGGTTTTGCTTGGTAATCAAAGTGGTGAGGGTTTGATTTAGGCTGGATATTCTATTTTGTTTGGTTTAGGATATCAGAACAAGTTTGGATTATGAGAATCAAGGCACTCAATCTATTACTGAAGATAGGCTTGCAAGATCAAAGACCACCATTGTTGAACTTAATTCAAGTCTTAGCAGATGACATTTAGCCAATTTTAATAATGTATTAATTAGGTCTATCCATGAGATATTATTGGCCTGAGTTCTAAGGTTTATTTTATTTAATTATTTTAATTATGTAAAGGGCTGAAAATTTAATTATTTAAGCTCTTAAATTACTTAGTTAGGAGTTCACGTGTAACACCTCGGGTTTTAGCATGTACAGTAATTCACGTCATGGACATCATGGTCATGTAAGTCACGTATATAATGTATATCACTCGTATATTATGTATGCATGTTAACCGCGGTGGCGGTCCAAGTTTACAGGTATTTTCGATGTAGGAACCGATTTCCCTCGCGTAGCGAAAAAGGGTAAAACACCTAAGATCGACCTTGAAATTTTTTATTTTCTCAAAATAACTGTGTAATATCCCGGGTTTTTTTGGAAAAGTACGAGAAAGTTTTCGGATTAAAGTGAAAGATTTGGAAAGGGCTGGTATTCAAAAATTAGACTTCATGTGTTGGAAAATAGGTGGGAATCTTTTTAAGTGAAGTTTTGTCGCGTTGGAAAACACGTGGTTTCGAGAACTAGTTACGCGATTCCCGTTTACATCGTTCTACGCCTAAAAGATTCTTATTTTCGCTATAAAACTTTCAAATTAACTCTGATTGAGCTGATTCTTGAACCACCAGACTCGTTTTTTCGAGACGAACAACTTTCACTTTGAATACTTTTCGAAATTTACATTTGAATGGCTTCAAAATTATAAAAAAAAATTAAAATATACCATGCCAAGGAATCTAATTGTAATTTTCATGGGTCAGAATATAATTTTTCGAAATTGTCTATAAATAGTCGATAGTTTCCAGAAATTACCAAAATGGAAAAACTTCCCAAAGTCCCAAAGTCAACCCCCTAACCCCAAATTTTGTCTTTGGCTTCGCTGGTCAAGCCGGCGGCCTGCCTGCCACCCCTCTACCTTGTGGTGGCCGACGGCAGCCCCAGGTCACCAGAAAATGGCGATAATGTGAGAGAAACATGCGGGCTTGGGTATCTCAATCATGGCTCGTCATTTCATTTCACGGCCCGATCCACCCGCTAAATCGAAGCTCTCGAATAGTACTACAAGGTTGCAGTGTTAGTTTAATGGAATGTTGCTTGGTTCATGCGAATCGAGAGAAGAAGATTCAGATGAATATTGACCCATAATAAATAGTAACTCCGATCAAAATTTCATCGATTCCACCGCATTCGTGAGATCGTTTGAAGTCTGTATATGCCCTCAGAATCTTGATGTGACTAGAACACAGAGTGCTCGCGAAGCCAGGTAAGTAACTCATGCAATGAGAGCTTAATGAGTGATTTCATGTTTTGAATATACATATATTTATGTATAGATGATTGATATGTTAGGTTATATAGAAGATAGTTAAGAAGTAGTTTGAGAATGAGTTCAAGGTTATGTGTAGTTAAGTGAAACGACCATCGCAGGTATGGCTTTTGTTATTATCATGATATGAAGTAAGAGGTTTAATGATATTAATGTCTGTATGTATGCATTGATGTGTTTGAAGTGAAATGTTTGATAAGCTTAATGGCTATGTGTAAGTATGAATGTACGTAAATGTATGACATTTGAATTTGTAACATGATGTATATTCATATGTTTGTATGTAAGTGTTTGAATCATGTTTTGGAATGTTTGTTATGGATGTACTTATTTATGAGAATTTATGCAATGAGTTTGATGTGCCGTGATATGTATGTATGTTTGTATGTTTAATTGATTGATGTTCTCGTGGCGTAGTAGTCGAGCTGGTTAGGAATTCGTTCGGACGTAATTCATCTCATACATATTCTAAAATAGGTAATGAGTCTCACACGAGCATTGAGTGTGTCAGCCAGCCATATGTGTGTATTGTTGGATAATGTGAGCTTGGATGTACTGATTGTTATGTGTGCTTCGTGTTTGGTTGCATGATGTTTGTAAATATGTCTGATTATATGTATGTGTATGACAGAACTCGTGATATGTATGGAATAATGTATGCTTATATGAAATGAATGAATGAATGAATTTGAAAGTTAAAGTAAGTATTAGATGTTATAAAATATGTTTATTAAGTTGTATTGGTGTGTATGTATACGTGTAAACTTGGGAATTATTTTTACACGTATATAAGAGAGGTGTATCATGGTATGTGTAAATGTATATGAATCCTGAATGTAAAGGTATCGTAAGGTGATCGTGATTAAAGTAAGTGAAAGAAAGTTTGTTTTGGTATAGAAGAAAGTTTGTAATCAAATAAAAGGAAGTTTATTGGATTTTCCGTTTTGATGATATTTCAAATATTGATATTTGTGATAAAGGGTAGATATATGACTTAATGTTTTTCATGATTGAAGGGAGATTGTGTTAACGATATACTCTTTGATATTTGAGTTTTGCTTTGTATGCTTTTAACGTTAGCTATGAGATTGACACACATGTAGACATATTAATGTGAAAACTTGACATTGGTTAAAAATAAAGGATAATAATAAGTTAATAATTTCAAACTTATAACAATTTAATAATTTGGTTAATCTGTTAATATGTTTGACTTGTTTGCTGTAATACTAGCATGGTTACTTACTGAGTTTTTAAAACTCACACCAAACCAGTTTGTTAGTTTTGCAGGTTGGCTTCCAGGTGGGTCAACCACTTCAGCTTTGGAAGTTATGCTCGAGACGCGGATCACCCAAGTAGCAGTCACCCTCGCAAGTATCCTGGAAGAAGTTTAGAAGTTTAAAAAGTTCAAATATTTGGTTAATATTTTATTTGTCGTGCTGAGCACGTTGTTTGTAATATTGAGTAAATGTTTTGATTTCTTATGATGTTGTGGGCATAGCCCTTAAGTGTTGATAGATGATGTGGGCACGGAACCCTTAGGATATGATTTGATGTGTTTTGTACAGACCTGAGGTCCTTTTGATATGTGATGTTTATTTCAGGTTTCACTTTGATACTCGTCTGTGATCCAGGTTGTCCAGTTTTAGGATACATCATGTCGTATTTTCATAAATTTAGAGGCTTATGGAGATGGGTCATTCCTATCTCCTGCTGGTAGCATCCTGCCTCTGGCAGGGTATTACAAACTGCTACCACAAACCACTTTGCTTTTGCAGTCTCTCGTGCAGTCAACAAAATAAAAGAACCAGCACGACATTTTCATAATTGCTAAGACCGTTCATCTTCCCATTTTGGTCATGCATGTGTGGGCCATTATTGGTCTGTTTGGTTCAAATTATTTCTTATGTTGCTCTGTGCCACTTGATGGTTTATCATGCCCAGTTTTGATTTCTTTGTGCTGCTGATGCTTTTGATCATCATCTCATCATGCACGTCCACATGCGCAATTTCATCACCATCACATGGCGTTGTTCACACGTTGATCATTTATCATGCGAGCAGTGTGACATTGCGTTTGCCCTCCACTTGTTTGATTTAAGAAAACTTGTTGCCGTGAATCCTGCATCCAATTTGTTGAAAGTGCTGAGTGATGTGTGATCAGGATCGAGTCTACCATTCGATCTTTCATGTTATGACTCATCACTAGAAATCTCTGAGGGTGGGTTCGGATAAACTCACTTGATTGTAACATCCCCGATTTGAGAGATGTTACCGGCAGGGAATAGGTCGTACTATTCCCCTGAGCCTCTTACTTCTGACTTTTCTATACTTATCTCACATAAAAACTCATGCATATGGACCTTTTCCTCAACTCAACGACATGAAATTCTTCTTAAATACTCATATAGTGTACTACATGTCACAACTTTGATAATAATATATTAGCATATTTTAATAACTTATTCAATACAATGCATAACATAAAACTTTAACTTTGACACATGTCATTCTAATGCTTTGCATGTAGATAGTGTACATTGCACTCAATGTTATTGCATGGAAATTGAGTGTTTGACACTCTAAGCTATTGCATGTGTTGTGTCATAAATTTATTATTAATTTAATAAATTATGGCATAAATATAAATTGATTTTTGGTAAATCATTTTAATAAACATAAACACATTTTTCTCTCAAAATTTCTCTCTTCCTCTCACGGTAATGGTGGCCATTTCTTCACTGGTTTTGAACCAGTTTGGGCGTGAGTTTAGGGGAGCAAGAGTTGGGTTTTCATGGTGGAAAACCGCAAGTGCTAGCACACTACGAGTCTTACGAAGGTGGTAGGGAGGTTCCCCCATGAGACGGGATCCATCCGATGAAGATTGGAGCTCCGTTTCTTCACCCAATTTTCTGTTTTGCAGGGCAGTGGACTGCATGCAGTGGGCGTGAAAGGCAGTGCGTTTTTGGGCTTGAATCGTCTCCAAATCGACTCTACCGATCAATGTGAGTATTCCGCTACCTCCGTTGATGTGTTCACACATAATTTCATGTCTTGTTTGATCTTGGGACCTTATAGAAAACCAACATTTTTTACTTACCTGGCTAGCTAGCTGTCTCGAGCTGAGCTGATACTGCAGTGGACCTCGATCCTGAGACGCATCTCGATACTGTTGATGATGTGGGCCTCGCCTGCAAAATGATGTGATGTGGAGCTTCGCTCCTCAACCGATATGATCTTCGCCCCCAAGCTGATATAATGTGATTTGGAGCCTCACTCCTCAGCCGATATGGGCTTCGCCCCCAAGCTGATATAATATGATGTGGAGCCTCGCTCCTCAGCCGATATGGGCTTCGCCCCAAGCTGATATAATGTGGTGTGGAGCCTCGCTCCTCAGCCGATATGAGCTTCGCCCCCAAGCTGATATGATGTAATGTGGAGCCTCGCTCCTCAGCCGATATGGGCTTCGTCCCCAAGCTGATATGATGTGATGTGGAGCCTCGCTCCTGAGCCGATATGGGCTTCGCCCCCAAGCTGATATGATGTGATGTGGAGCCTCGCTCCTCAGCCGATATGGGCTTCGCCCCCAAGCTAATATAATGTGATGTGGAGCCTCGCTCCTCAGCTGATATGGGCTTTGTTGGATAATATGACCCATAGCGTCACTATTTGCACAGATCATTGTGTTGTTGTAGCAAATTAACTATGTAATAAGGAAATTGCACTCTCATCATTTGTGATTAGATCACCATAGATATATAAATGAAGAGAGGTCCCTATGATTAGTTCCTGGATTGAGATGATATGAGACAGTATCAGTCCACGAAGGATTAATCATTAAATATCCCTAGCCGTAGTATTATCGAGACTGGACATCGATAATGCGGAATAGGCTAGTATTGCACTTGTGCGCGTTGTGATGGCACAACGACATAGTTCTCATATATATAAGTATTGGATACTTATGCAAGTGCGATAGGAGGTCGTGTTTCACCGATGGTATGGGAAACAGCTTCGCTCTGGATAGACCCCTCGGAATCCCATTGGTATTATGACGATGTGTCTATGGGAGGCCGAAATCAAGGTAGGTGTGTATAGTCTTAACCTGAGACTTACATCGCTACTGCTTACGACAATCGATATACTTTAGTTGAGGTCGTCTAGGACTGTAACCGGTTCTGTGTACGCCAATACCGGGTATATTGAGGAATCGTAGTGTATTGGATGTGATGTCAAGACGGAAGTGTCACTCCAGTCATAATGGAGATGATGTCACGCTGGATACGGTATTAGTGCTCTTAAAGTGATGCGCATCCAATCGTGATATTATGACCAGGT
>SKCR01012555.1:0-12405 GCA_019454045.1 Zanthoxylum bungeanum
TCCAAAATTGCCCCACACATCTAATATCCATCTGATATACATTATTCATGCATCTCAAGCATGTATTCACACTAGCATGTTATCAATCAAACTCGTTTTGCGAATAAGTACTCAAAGTACGAATTCTTGAATTAAATTAAACTACAACATTAAATCCAATTTAATTTGTATTTAATACTAATTCACTATTTAATTCCAAATTAAATATTACACTTTATTAACAAACCTTTACGACTTAGATTCTAAATCTAATCGTTACGGGTTTCAAAGCCCAATTAACATCCAATGTTAATTTAATTAAAGTCAAATGGGCTTTTAATTAATTTCTTAAGGCATGGACTTTTGGTCAATATGGGTCAAACCCAAATACCAAAGCCCATTTAAGGAATCACCCTTATTTGCCAAGAAACCAATTTAGGCCCAATTAAATATTAAAGGTCCATTAGTCATAATTGGACTTTATGGATATGGTTTTGGGCCCAATTAGATCCAACCAATTTAGCCTAAACCCAACTTGGTACAATCAAACCTATTTAAGACCAATTACAACTTTTCAAGCCCAATTTCCAAAATAGGCCCAATTAATTAAATTACCAAATTGCAAATTTTATAACTTAATTAACTTAAGTGTATAGCCACAATTAATCACCCAAATTAATAATTCCAAAACACAAATTTGTACAATTAATTATGCTAATTTATATCAAAACATGTCCAACACATTTTAATCAAAAATCAATCATTTTCAATGCTACTACACTCACGGCATTTTAGGGAATTTATGTCCAATTTAAAATTCAATCCAATTAAATCTCAAATTAACATTTCCCAATTGTTTCAAGTCATCCAATGATTAAAGAAACAAAAAATACCATGACTTAGGGCAAAAATTAGATTCGGCCAAGCCAACCCAATTTGGGGAAAATTGTTCTAAATCAATTTTCATGAAATTGATCACATCCAACTTCAATTAAACATCATTCAAGCATACTCAATCTAAGAATTTTATCAAATCATGCTCAAATTCAATTTACCCAATTTTAACCCTAAGTTCAAGTTTCATGCTCAAATGGCTCTGATACCGTTGTTGGGTTTCTCTAAGGTCCCGGGATCAAATCAAGCAATGAAACCATGTGTGAATACTACAAAGAAGTTGCAGAATACTTACATTGATCGGGTGAGAGATGTGAAGAACAAAATCATCAAGCTTTTCCCTCATAGAGGTCACGGCTTTGACTAGTTTTTACTCCTCCAAATTCGGCCATGGATGATCTCAAGCTCCAAGCTTTGTGATATGATTCCATGCTCACGGGTGCGGTTCACTATCACCTTCACAAGACTCCGAAAGTGTGCTAGCACTCGGTAATTTTTGCCGCAAAAATCACCTTGCTTCTCCTTGCCATTCTCGGCTTTGAGCAGAAAATGGAGGAAGAAAATTGGCATTGTGGCCGAGAGAGATGAGACGAGGGAGAGAGTGAGTGTGTTAGGTTGGTTGTTGAAAAAATGTGTATCTAATACACTAATTGAATTTCAAAAATTAATTTAGCAAAAGTCAAAGCATTAAAGCTTTGTCAACTACCACCATCAATCACAATGACAAGTTGTCATATCACTCAAAATGACTAGACATCACATCAATTGATTGACTAGTGATTTGACGCTTGATGTGACTTATGGGCCGTACTTGAATTCGAAATGCGAGTGCGCCTGCAAACACTCTCGGGCTCGGGTTCGTTAATTCCAAATTAACGAATTTTCCATTGCGACGAAATTAAATAATTATGCCTAGCAAAAATTACTATTCACATCGCTAACGAATTAATTCTAAATTAACTCGTTTGCCCGAATTAAAATCTAATTTCAATTCTGCGTCGAAATCCAATTTCCAATAATATATCGAATACATATTATTTTATCGATTAATTCCAAATTAATCGTTCTCTCCTTTTAATTAATTTTTTATCCCAGATAAAATATCTCAGTAATTAATCCCAGATTAACTTTATCTCTCTCATTAATTAATCCCAGATTAATAAAGTACGAGTCATACGTCATCGGTGAATCTTCGGAAAGCGACCCATGAGATCCCCGGATATGTTGGCAGTAAATTCGGTCGTCGGACTATTCGAACATGTAAGTACCTAATACTACATTTGTACCGAATTACAAGACAAAGTTGGCTTCTAGCAAAGCACCATGCCTGCCCAATTCTCCAGATATATCCTTACAGGAATAAATTATCTATATCAGGCGTAGTATACGTAGTATTGCGTATTTCGATCCAGCATCGGATGTCACGTGCAAGGCCTGGGGCTGGAAATGTGTCTGCCCCGTACGAAGCATGTATCGAATCTCTGGTAGCTAGTCTCTATAATCGGATAAACATGACCTAGTCATAATATCCTAATAGCTGCAGCATATAAGAGAACTAGTTCTGTATCCTACGTGATCATCATCTCCACTATGACTGGAGTGATACTTCCATCTCGACATCACACCCAATACACTACGATTCTCAATATACCCAGAAAAGGCGTACACAGAACCTGTTAAAGCCCTGGACGACCAAAACCAAAGTACATTGATTGTCGCAAGTATTAGCGGTGCAAGTCTCAGGTTAAGACCAAATACACCTACCCTTATTCGGACTTCCATATAGACACATAGTCATACTACCAATGGAATTCTGAGGGGTCTATCCAGAGCGAAGCTGTTTTCGTACCATCGGTAAAACACAACCTCATACTACACTTGAATGAGTATCCTATACCCAAATATATGAGAACTATGTCGTTATGCCCTCACAACGCGCACAAGTGTAATACTAGTCTTTTCCGCATTATCGATGTCTTATCTCGATAATACTCTGACTAGGGATATTTAATGATTAAACCTTCGTTGATTGATACTGTCTCATATCATCTCAATCCGGAACTAATCATATGGACCTTCTACCATTTATACATCTTGGTAATCTAATTACAAATGATAGAAGAGCAATTTCCTTTGTCACATAGTTAATTTGTACAACAACACCATGATCTGTACAAATAGTGACGTTATAGGTCATAACTGTCCAACAACAGTGTGCTCAGCACGGGCCAAACATAAACAACATAACTCCTAGACTTCTAAGACACTTCCTATTACTCTGAAGTGGATGGCTGCAACTTGAGGTGATCTGTCGTCTCCAGAATAACTACCATAAGCTCTTGGCTCACCAATTCGATTGTTAACCTGCAAAACTAGCAAATTGTTTAGGTGTGAGTTATAACTCAGTAAGTAATTATACTCATACAATAAATGACAGAATAATATAGGGTAAATATATAGTAATATATATCTGAATTATAAAGGAAAAACTTCCAAAACATGCTTACACAGGTCGTACATCGACATATACTCTATAGTTCATGCATAAAATGCTCGTATGACTCACTACCTATTTTAAAAAAATATGAGATGAATGTCGTTTGAACGGATTCCCTAACCAGGCCTTCTATGACACAATACTAACTCAACATCTAAACTGTTCACACATACAATACAAACATAACTTATGTATAGTCAATCTCATCTATCATCAGAAATGGAAAACATAAAGAAATCATTTTACCTATCTTTTGAAAATATATCATAAAATCTCACTTGTAGTAAACGAAATCAAACTTCGAAACCAATATTATCATAAAACTGTTCCTTGATATAATTTGTCATAAAACCGAATTTCTGTAAAACTCATTGTCTTAAATAAACATCATCTTAAACAAACATCTCTGTAACGCAATATCTTTGCGTCCAGAAACCAACTCAACTGGATGAATAAATCTTTGAGACATAGAGATCTGAATTATCAACCAAGCTCCATATCTTTACTATGTGAGATAGGGAATTCAGCCCTACGTTACTCTGAGATATGAGTTCTGGTCCTATCTTTACTTCGAGATACGATTTTTGGCCTTATCTTTATTAGCACATGTGCACATGTCATCTAAATCCGTCAATTCTAGGTATAAACTTTGTAAAGCATACTCATTAAAAATCATCAATATTATGTCGAATGTTAAATTTATCAAATCATAAAAGTAAAAACATCTTGACTTATCAAAAACATCTCATAACATTTCTCAAGCCCAAAGAAATCTCAAACAAATCCATCAACTATGGACAAGTAACTCGTAAATTATGACACAATGTATCTCATATTGTTCTGAAAATGGTTATATCGGTATATCTATATACAAATATATACACACAAAAAAATATCTTTAGTAATAAACAAGAACCAATACGTCAGATATTCATCATATGAAATACTTATCTGGCTTCGCTAATACTTCTAATCCTAATCAGATCTATCAAAACAAATGGTAAAATATAATTAGAAATGTTATTTTATGGAATTCCCGACTAAACTATAATAAATTTTCGGACCTTCTCGGAACGCCCAAATCAAATCTGATTTCAAAGATTTCAGTTTCATTACTCTTAAAATATCTTACATTACAATCCATAAAATCAAATTCACTTTCCGGCCTAAAACCATAAATTCCTCTGAAAAATTAAAAAAACGTTACAAATGGATCCGAAACCTTTCAGATCTTTCTTGTTTCTTTTGAAACAATTCTAATACTCTTGATACATCATAATATACTATTCTATGACCAAGTAACTAAAAATCCTGAATTACTCATTTTCAAAAAAATCTTACGAAAAGGTTTTCAAAAATACTACAGAAGGATCTTGGACCCTTTGGAACTTTCCGGAACCATCTAAACACATCATATCATCATTAATAACTCATATGTGTCATTACGTTCATCAAAATATCGACATTCGCGAAACCAGATTTTATCGGAAACTCGTATAATCGGCCAGATCGATCTAATTCGTTCCAATTTCACTCGAAATTTGCCAACAATACAAATTCAATATATTCAATCTCATTCAGTCAAATACATGTCAATACATTTCTTTACGAAACTACTGGAAGCATTCAAGTATAAACTAATTACATCAAAATAATGAGTTTTTGCTGGATGTATTATCGAATTTCTGAGGGCACCTACGGACTCCTAACTCTCCCACGAACACATAGGAAACAATAGAATTCAAATTAGAGCTACTGTGAGAATTATTATTACTGTTCACCAAAATTTTCTTCATCATTTTGCGTGAAACCAAGCGTCGATCAACCAAACCGCCATTAGCCTCGTAGTACGTCCCACGAGCTTTGATTTGATGGCTGGATTGTGTTGTGAGATGAAAAGATGAGTCGGGATCGAGACATGTAGGACGCACATCTTTTACCCCATTTTCTCATCGCTTATGGTGCCATTTGGCTCGCCGCCAGCCACCCTCCGACGCGTGGTGGCTGAGCACTCCGGTATGTGTCATCGTGTCAGCCAGTGGTGGCTGGATGGACGGCGTCAAGGCCAACTCTTCTCTCTCTCTCATGGAGAGTATCGGGTGTAAGATATGAATAACTTTGCCCATTTTGCAATTTTTATAAACTTAGGGTATTTATAGAATATTTCTGAAAACTATAAAACAACCTCCACAGAATTACAAATAGATCATTAACGTTGGACTCTTTCAGAAATTTATATTTTTTTAGGCCTTCCAGTGTAGATTTCAAAAAGTGTTCAACACGAAAATTATTATAGATCACTAACGTTGGACTTTTTCAGAAATTTATAATTTTTTAGGCCTTCTAGTGTAGATTTCAAAAAGTGTTCAACACGAAAATTATTCTTCTTTGAAATTTTTTTTCAACGGATAAAACATCAGCTCAATCAGAGTTCATTTACGATTTCTATAATCAAAATAACAAAAATATGCCATATAAAAATATCTAAGAATACTCATAACCGGTCATTTTGAATTACGTGATTTCCAAAGTTACGAAACACCACTTCAAGACACTCCGACATATTTGTTTTCAATATTCACACTCTTATTCTCCAATATCATTCCATTTTGAGTCCTAAACCTTGATATGAGAACCTTCCAAAACTGTTCCAAAAATTCGGAATGTTACATTCATTACTCCTTATAAAAATTTCATCCTCAAATTTTCCTGTCCATTATATGATTAATCGAAACTGAATGTACTATAGATTTTATCTTATCAACATCCAAAATCTATCTTACTCTATATATCGTCAAACATCAAATGATCTCTACTAAAATAGACCAATCACATCACATTCAAGTAAAAAACATAGCAAATCAAATCAATCAATTTATATCAGATCAAAATCATAACACATCATATCGTATACAAAAGAACTCAAATCAGGTTACAAACATAAGACCCATATGGTCTGTACATGAAAGATTGCAAACATAAGACCACTTTCAGACATTCCGACATATTTTTTTCAACAATCACACTCTTCTTCTCCAATATCATTCTATTTCGAGTTCTAAACTTTGATATGAGAACCTTCCAAAACTGTTCCTAAAATTCGGGATATTACATTCACTATACCTTATAAAAATTTCATCTTTGAAATTTCGCCGTCCATATATTTGATCAATTGAAATTGAATGTACATAAGTAAACTATCTTATCTACATCTTACTCTATACATCATCAAGCATCACATGATCTCTACTAAAATAGACCATGTCACATCATATCGCATTCAAGTCAAAACATAGCAAATCACATCAATCAATTCATATCAAATTAGAATCATAATACATCATATCGTATACAAAAGAACTCAAATTAGATTGCAAACATAAGACCTACATGGTCTGTAAATGACAAAAAATTAACTTAAAGGATCGAATACATTGTAGATGCAATCACAAACATCTAAACCTTTGCTCTGATAGTATCTTTGTAATATCCATTCGAATGAAGGATGCTACCGACATGAGACAGAGACAACCATTTTCATAAGCTTCCGATGCTACTAAAATTTCGACATGATGTTTGCTAATAATCATGCAACTTTGACCTAGTCCAACACCTCTGCAGACTTGTAATGAATATCAAATATGCCAGAGGACCTCAATTCTGATATTCAAGAAACATCAAATACTCATCATCAATACATAAGAGCTACGTGCCCATAATTATACATACAAATCAAAACTTTTGTATACATATACAACAATGTGCTCAACACGACCCAAAGGGAAGAGATTGGGTAAGTGTATACATCTATCTGAATCATAAGGGAAAAACTTTCAAAATATGCTTACACAGATTGTTGACTGGCGTAAACACACACGTATAACGCAAGCGCACCTATCGTTCAAGTAGTATAAAAATATCGATCCCACGATGACTTAATTCCTACTGTTGTTATTAATTGTTGATACTATTTATTTACAGATATCTAATTGAGGGAGAAGAGAATGATTGCTTGATTGATTTGGTTGATTGTAGATTTGCTAAATAAATAAATAAAAAGACAAGATAAAATACTAAGGAAAATAAAAGACTCAAAGATCTAGGGTTGTGAATCTTTCTAATATCTTTAAAAAGATAAAGTGATTATTTTATGTTTGTGTAATAAATCAGTTTACTAACCTGGAACACGAATTTATGTGAAAGCATATGTCGATGGTCAGACACAAATACCCAGTTTAATCCAATTGAATCATATATCTATGTCAATTAAATTACCTGAATTCATTAAGTTTAAGTTCCAATTATGGCTACCCCCACCCGACAGGTATATGTCTATCCTGTAAGGAAATCTATTAAAGGGTTATCTGTCCTCAAAGAAGATCGTGGGCTATTAAGTCAAAGGTTGAAACCTAAAATCCCTATGTCTAGTTCATTTTAGATTTACCATATAAATCTTATTGGTGATCAAACAATAAGAAGCATTAAGCTTAAGACTTAATAAGTAAACCTTTAAATTACTCAAACTATAAAATAAACTCTTATAAACCGGTGATATTAGATTTTATCACAACCCTAGAAAACTAACTTTAGTTACAACACATAATTAGGACAAGTAAGAAAAAGACATAAAAAGTAAATTCAGAAAAATAAATAAAATGCTAAGCTAAGGAAAAAGGAATTAACTTCTACTATTTACTATTTAGATATCTCCCATAAAATAATATATATACTTGTGATAATTTACCAACCAGCCATATAAGGTAACCTGATTAAGTCAATTAAGATCAACCAGCCATTAAGGAAGTAATATTTGTTAATAAACCAGCCATAAAAGGCGGAACAATAATTAAACCAGCCATAAAAGGCGGAACAATAATTAAACCAACCGACCAGTATGGCGGTATCCTCATTAAGTTAGTTTTAACTAGATTAAATTGAATAACCAACCGACCAATATGGCGGTATCCTCATTAAGTCAGATTTTAAATAGTTTATATATTATATTTTAGGGAGATTAATCTAAATAGCAATAGTAAAAGAATTACCTTTTCACTTTAGCATGGAGAAGTTACCCTCGCATAGTAAAATGGTAAAAAGTAAAAATAAAATTACTATCCAAAAAAAACTAGAATTACTATTACTATTTCAGAACTTAATTAAAATTAACTAGAAAACTGAAATTAAAAGAAACTAAGAAGAAAACTCCCTATTTACATCAGAGGATTTCAAGGAAAAGGTACATTTGAAACTGAAATTTGAAGCTGAATTTATAGGCCCCGGTAGACCTTGGACGTCGCGACGCCAAGGGCTTTGGCGTCGCTACGCGATGACGTGGCACGACCTTATTGATTGCTTGGCATCTCACCGGACACGTGGCAGGGCGGCTGAAAAAATTTTGGCTCGTTGAATTTTTGACACGTGGCATGGCGGCTGGCTGAAGTCGGCTCGTGAATTTTTGACACGTGGCATGCGGCGCACGTTAGCAGATCGCTTGTGATGATGACACGTGGCACGGCGCACGTTAGCAAAGTCAAAATCTCAAACGCTGACATGTGGACACGGCGCACGTTAGCAGCCTCCGTTGCACGTTAGGCGTCGCAAAGCGAAAAATTACAAAAATGCCCTTTTTTTGCCATTTTCACAGTTTTGCTCTAAATCACCTCCAGAATGTCCTGAAACTTTATTTATGTACAAAATAACACAAAACACATCAAAATATTCACAAAACTCAAGAAACTATACAAAATATTAAGTTAAATGAGTGGGAAATAGTGATACATTTATCACTCATCACACCCCCAAATTTAACATTTTTCTAGTCCTCGAGCAAAATAAAATAACATAATAAATTAACTATGCCATTTCATAGGGATCACAGTTGCATTTAGCATATGCAACAAGCCTTTAAACCCCTAGGTGTCCCTAGTGGACGAGTTGTAGTCTCGTGAGGGTTTACAGCAATGATACCCACAAACATTTTATAAAAGTAAAAAGAAAGTAAAACTAATGCACACAAAAGCAAAAAAGAGAATAAAGAAGTTAGTGACTAATTAGGTGAAACTTCTACTCCAAGTTACTAGTTGTTTTGTTTCATTCTAAATTACTGAATAAGTAAATTCTCCGATTATATTTACCATTCTCCATATACAGCCAACAACAAATATGAATCAACTCATTTTGCCCACAATAGTCATAAGTATAGTTGATAAGAGAGTAATATTTTTGTCCTAAAGTTTTATCAGAATTCACACCTTTTGTAGTAATGGAATAAATTTTCTGATTTTTTTCTTTGATTTTTCTCTATTTTTTATTTATATACAATATCTTCCATCTATGTAGCGAGTGTTGGGTCGGTGGCTCCCAAACCAGTTGGCTTTAGGGCACCAGGTGTTAAGATACCCCTACGGACTTAATTACTCAGATTTCAGATGTATATATATTTTTTCTGTCATCTTTTTGATCCATGTAGCGAGCTTTGGGCCAATGACTCCTAAACCAGTTGGTTTTAGGGCACTAGGTGTTAAAACACCCTTACAGACTTAATAACTCGGATCTCAGTGTGGGACACAGAAACTCGGCGACGCATGCTGTTCTAGGCTCGCGGCCTAGTTGGGAGTACGGAGTAGCCCGCGGGGGACTAAACCGGAGAATAATGGAGTTGCCACCCGGTATGAATCGGGAAAATGAGATTTAAGGCCGCACTCACCCCTCGCAAGGGAAGACCTCAAACAGTTGGGTTCGGAATGGTCCCTTACTTATGCCACTTGTAATAAAATGATTTGTGCAATAATCTAACCAAGCCTAAGCAACATATTTCCAAGGATGATTTATCCCTAAGTTCGCATGCATACATCAACAAATTGATCTAAATTTACATGCTACACATATCCGAATTTGCATACAGCCTATTTGCATGTAATCTATGTCTCAATTTGCATACAGATAAATTGACAAACGAAAAACATACAATTTCACATTGGTAGACCCATAAGCACGAACAAATAACATTCATACAAACATGCATATTAAGGAAAAACAATTAAGCGCATGACGGAAATAGATACCTAAAGCGGTACTACAAATGCATAAGGTAAAAAAAGAGACAACTATATGCTAAAATAGACATGTCGTGATGTGATGAAAATGACTCAGTGCAGTGGGTGCGCGTTCATGTAGCGTTCGTAAACGCATTCGAACGGTAAACAGAAGGTTCGCGTTCATGTAGTGTTCGAGAACGCATTCGAACGGAACCAAACCTGATGCATGATAAAGCAAAGAAAGTGCGTGCGTGTTAGCGTAGCGTTCGAGAACACGTTCGACCGGTAAACAGAAGAAGGTTCGCGTTCGATATGTTCGTAGAACAGACGCGTTCGAACAAAACCAGACCTGATGCATGATGAAACCAAGAAAATGCGTGCGTGTACGTTCGCGTAGCGTTCGAGAACGCGTTCAAACGGTAAACAGAAGGTTCACGTTCGTATAGCGTTCGAGAACGCGTTCGAACGAAACCAGACCTGATGTATACAACACATACATAAACAAACAAATCCACAATGTAGGACCTCACGTATCCGATTGAAATCATCTCGCATCCAATCGAAAACAACACTATCCGGCGCGGCAGAACATCGTTGTAAAAGATTTTAACCTCTCAAAATAGAGGACCTTTAATCGCACTTACTAAGCCCATGCGCAAACAACACAATACATATATAAAGAAGTGAAGACAACGATATCGGACTTCATGTATCCGATTGAACATATCTCATATCCAATCGAATATACATTATCCGGCGGGGTAAAGCATCGTGGTGAAGGATTTTAACCTCTCAAAATAGAGGACCTTTAATCGCACTTACTAAGCCCATGCACTTTATCTCACAATGCATATAAGAAATAAAAGAAACAATATCTGACTTCGTATACCCGATTGAACACATCTTACATTCAACCGAATATACATCAACCGGCGCGGCAAAGCATCGCGGTAAAGGGTTTTAACCCCTCAAAATAGGTGACCTTTAATCCGACTTACTAAGCCCATGCGCTCGATCATATCATTACGGAAACGAATAACATGCAGAAATTAAATAACGAATAATAAACACCTCAAAACAACAGAAAACGAAATATGCGTCGTTTACTCAAGTGGTACGTGGAGTTGTATCCCGAGTACAGATCATACTACCGTCCATTCAGAATCAGCTATGAAATTTATGTTCGGGTTTCCATCCTATATACCACAAGAGGCGACACATTTTCTATTTTATTCAAAGCCAGAACATGCATCCACAAATGACTCTCATGCGAATAGAATTCAATAAACAATTAAAAGACGAATATAAACTAATAAAAAGGTGCCCTCAGGTCTAACCTTTTATGTCGACTCTCGGAAGTACGGTGCACGGTCGTCGAAAAAGGGGGGATGCTCCGCAATTCCTCCGGTTCACAGGTTCACGCCTTTCCTCGATGTTCCACTGCTCAAGCTACTGTTTTGACTCCGATTTGCTACTGTTTCTCGTTGCTCTTTTGGTGACATTTTCTGGTCAATGTTTTGGTCTCGGTTTTGGCACTGTTTTTGCGATTAAAGGAGTGCTGTTTAGATGATGTTAAGGGCTGTATGGGTTTACGGTTTTTGGTGTTTTGTTGTGTGATTAGGGGCTGTTTTGAGTGTGATTTCGGTTGGCTGGTGTTTATGTGTCTCGGCTGTGTGTTTGATTTGTGAGGGTTGTGTATGTGAGTTTGGTTGTGTCAATGAGCTTGGGTATTTCTTGTGTGAATCAATTAGGGTCTTTTCTTGTGTGAATGAGCTAGGAGGGTTCAAGGGTTAGAATTGGGTTCTTTTTATAGGCAAAGGGCTAGGGTTAAATCTGCTTGACAAGGAAATGATTTGGCATTAAAGGTGAGATATGCTTTGGTGTCAAACAAGGAAATCCTAAGATTTGAGGGGGGAAAAAATTTTGGCTAATGAGGAAATTAATATATTTAATTGTGTTGTTTAGGCATAATATTTGTTAAGTTAGGAATAAAATATA
>SKCR01012556.1:0-12381 GCA_019454045.1 Zanthoxylum bungeanum
TTCAAAATTTCATGTTCTTTTCTATTGAAAATAACATTTACATTCACCAAATGGAGAGGAGAGAAATAGAAGTGCAAAGTGTTTCTTGTAACAAGCAACAACACAAGTTTTATTTTTGAATTTTCTTGTCAACCAAATAGAGGATTTCTCCTCCTTTTCTAGCATTATCTTGCAGTTGTGTGTTGGGAAGCAGCTGCGAGTGCGCAACGGAAAATCAAAATTATTATGCCGCTTTCCCTTTGCCCAAGACCCATTTGTTTTGATTATTCTACAAGCCAATGCATGTTACTATATATTCTAAGCATAAAACTCATAAAACATGCAAAGAACATAAACCTAAACATGCTAACTATCATAAGAACTCTAATTAAAATAAAGAAAGAAAAAGACTTACTTGAACCAAAGACTCCTCCAGTCCTCCCTCTAATCTACAAGTTTTTCTCGAACTCAACAAGCTCTTCCACGTTCCAAATAGCCACCCAAGTGTGTGGCCTCCAAAGATGCACACCCAAAGCCAAAACTCAACGGCAAGACTACGCTTTGAGTGCACGGGTATTTTGCCCTTGGTGCTAGCCTAGACAAATACCTCAAAACTTTTAACTCGAGGTTCCTCTAGTCAATTAGACTTAAGGATCCTCAAAATCAGTGGCTTACTTTTAACCTTTAGAGTTGCTCACTTATATAAACCAAAGATATGAAAGTTTTGGTGTAAAAATTTGTGAAGAATTCTTTGGGTTTATATAGTGCTCCAAAGACAACAAAATTAATTAAGAATCCGATGTGGGATAAAAGCTAATTTAATCTTAGCCATTGGATCTTAATTTAGTGGTTTAATGAGATAATAAAACCCTAATAAGAGTTTGTGCTGAATTGGAATTCAAAAAAATAAAAAAAAAATTTACTATTCACATGAATAGTACTTTTTATTTCAATTCCCAAAGTACCCCCATCATCATTCACCAATCCCTAAGCCACTATGGAACCTCATAAATGATCTATTCAATAATTAAACACATTGAACCATTTATGAACAATTCCTACAGCAATCATATATGCTGTTATATTTGTACTGTGCACTGTTAACCATTGATTTCGACTTTGTTGTGTGTGACCGTTTGGGTTCCCCTCAAGTTGGACATAAAATGAATCGTGATAATTTAATCGAACATAAATCATCCTCTGATCAGATGGTCGTTCGATTTCAATGACCAAGGTTGACATCTAGCAACATGCCAAGGCCCCCCCAAATAAGAAGGAAAGATATATATACCCATTCTGTATGCGATTTACATATGATACGGTCCCTCGCCTCATTGTATCCCCACATATTGACCTAGTGTACGGAAAATGTCTACCCATATGATCAAAGGTATGATGTTGATAGTGTCATGAATCGTGCTAACCTAAGAATCTCACATGATTCTTCCGCTATGGCCACAGTCTCAAGCATGACCACACATATCAACCCGTGAGCTGGAATACTACTCTTATAAGAAAATATTATCCGAGAGAGTGGTGATTCTCTGTTGTATCTTTACAAACTTTATGTGTTTCAACAAATGACCCAATCATACCCTTATGACCGGATCTTTTGAACCGGGGAAGGAGAATGTCAAAGTTATTTGATCCACACATAAGATTGTAAAGACCTCAAGTCAAATGACTAATCATATAATCGATACATGAAAGTTCTCACAGACACATAAGATAAACACTCCATATGAAAACTTTCGTAGGTCAGTTTGATGGACACGAGCAACTCATGCATCCATGTGATACACCAAGCGGATGGATCTCCGCTAGTAGCCTATGAGATCGGCTACCTCACTTAAGGGCGGATCATATCATCATGCTAGTCTCTCCGCTTTGTGAACGCCCAATTATTCCCAAAACTATGACTAGGAACATTTATGAGTAATGATTCTCATAAGGCGTGGAATCCATCATCTTATTACTCCAAGAGCTTTATTACAGTGTTGATGATTCATATAAGTTATGTAAGACACGTATAATAAAGATTTCCATTTTATTAATTAATGAAATATTACAAAAACATGTACATATAACCCATCCAAAAGTTGGGTATATGGCATATCCCTAACAATCTCCCACTTGCACTATCGCCAACTAGTATGCATCTGGACACCATACTCTTGGGTGTGTCTATCATGCTTTTGTTGAGTCAGCCCTTTAGTCAGAGAATCTGCAAGATTATCTTCTGTGGGTATTTTCTCTATAATAACTTCTTTTCTCTCAACAAACTCCCTGATGAGATGAAATCGCCTGAGAACATGCATGGATTTTTGGTGGGACCTTGGTTCCTTTGATTGAACAATGGCGCCCGTGTTGTCACAATATATCGTGACACCATTATTTATCATGGGAAGCACTTCCAGCTCCGTGATAAACTTCTTTATCTAGACTGTTTCTTTAGCTGCCTCAGATGCTGCAATATACTCGGCTTCAGTGGTGGAGTCTGCTGTAGTTGACTACTTTGAGCTTTTTCAACTTACAGCACCGCCATTTAAAGTAAACGGATATCCTGTTTATGATCTGCTATCATCCCTATCGGTCTGAAAGCTCGCATCACAGTAACCAATGAATTTCATCTCAGAACAATCTCTGTATGTCAAAAACATATCCTTAGTTCTTCTGAGATACTTGAGGATTGTTTTGGCAGCTGTCTAGGGTTGCTCACCAGGATTTTTTTGATACCTGCTCGTTATCCTAAGAGCATAAGAGACATCAGGTCTTGTACATAGCATGGCATACATGATCGATCCTATTGCTGAAGCATAAGGGATCCTACTTATACGCTCTATATCTGAAGAAGTATGTGGACATTGCTCCTTAGATAATTTGATTCCATGCCAAGTAGGTAAATTACCTCTTTTGGAATCTTCCATTTTAAATCTTTTCAAAACTTTATCTATGTACGTAGATTGAGAAAGTCCTAACAACCTCTTAGATCTATTACGGTAGATCTTAATGCCGAGGATGTAAGCTGCTTCTCCCAAATCTTTCATTGAGAAATTTTGAGATAACCATTACTTGGTGGCTTGCATCATGGGAATATCATTCCCGATGATTAATATGTCATCGACATATAATACAAGAAATATAACAGCACTCCCACTACTTTTCCTGTAAACACAAGGGTCGTCTACATTTTTGATGAAGTCAAATTCTTTGATTGTCTCATCAAATCGTATATTCCAACTTCTAGAGGCTTGCTTGAGTCAATAAATGGATCGTTTAAGCTTGCATACTTTATTATGATCATCCTTAGATGCAAACCCCTCAGGTTGTGTCATATAGACTTCCTCTACGAGGTTCCCATTAAGGAAAGTTGTTTTGACATCCATCTGCCAAATCTCTTAATCAAAGTGTACAGCTAGTGCTAGTAAAATTCGAATGGACTTTATCATTGCAACAGGCGAGAAGGTTTCGTCATAGTCAATTCCTTGGATTTTTCTATAACCTTTCGCCACCAACCTAGCCTTATAGGTTTGGATGTTGCCTTCTTCATCAGTTTTACGCTTGTAATACACTTGCAGCCAATGGGTTTTATCCCTTCAGGTGCATCTACCAAGTCCCAGACTTGATTCTGATACATAGAGTCTATTTAGGATTTCATGGCCTCAAGCCACTTGACTGAATCAATGTCACGCATTGCTTCGTCATAACTGGTGGGATCGTCATTATCAATGACCTGATCATGTTCGTCATCAATATGGAAACCATATCTTTCAGGCTAATTTCTTTCCCTACCAGACCTTCTGAGTTCATAACCTTGTGGTTGTTCCGTCACTGCCCTTTTGAGGGGCCTGGGGTTTAGTTCTATGTTAGTTTGTTCTTCTCATACCTCATCGAGGTCAAGTCTACTCCCACTATATTTCTTAAGAATGAATTCATTCTCTAGAAATTTAGCATTTCGTGAGATAAATGTTCTTTGTTCATTTGGGACGTAGAAGACGTATGCTCTTGAGTTCAAGGCATATCCTACAAACTTACATTTAACTGCCATATCATCCAATTTGTTAGTTTGTGTGAGCTTAACATATGCGTCATATGGTGTTTGACTAACAGTCTTGGAATGAACTTGGTTTAGTAGTAGTGTTGCAGTTTCTAAAGCAAGACCCCAAAATGAAAGAGATAGATTCGTGTCTGGCATCATTGATTGGACCATATCTAATAATGTCCGATTTCTCCTTCCGGAGACCTCGTTATGCTGTGGAGTTCACGCATAAGGTACACATACCCATATCGCGAATGATCATCGATAAAGGTAATGAAGTAGGAGAATCCACCTCTAGCGTGACTGATATTGGTCCGCATACATCAGAGTGTATGAGTTCTAATATCTCAACTGCATGCTGTCCTTTACCTTTGAAGGTAATTTGGTCATTTTACCAAGTAAACAAGACTCACAAGTTCCATAAGGTTTATATCTGAAGGGTTTGAAATACCCATCCTTATGTAGCTTAGTTAATCTTGTTTCATTGATATGACCTAAGCGACTGTGCCATAAAAGTGATTCATTGAGATTATTCGAGTTAACGTTGTATATATTAGAGGTTGAACATTCTTTGTTAATTTGTAAAACATAGATACCATTATTCAAAATATCATCTCCATATTTTATTTCATTGAAATAAATAGAACATTCATTACAACTTATTAGGCATGAAAAGCCTTTATTACATAAAGAAAAAATTGAAATGATGTTCTTTACTAGAGAAGGTACATAAACACAATCTTCTAAGTCTAAAACTAAACCATTCGGAAAAACTAATGAATAAGTCCTCACGCACAATGCAGCCAGTTTTGCTCCATTACCCATGCGTAAGTCAACCTCCCATGACGGAGTCTCATATTCACAAGTGAGTCCCACAACCGGTGTCAAGCACCCAAGTAGAAGGTTCAGAGTTTTGAGAATATAGTTCAATCATAGACAACATACATGAAGCATTGGGCTTCTTGGCCTCTTGGGCTTCCCTAACTTCCTTGGCTTTCAAGGATCTGCAGTCTTTCTTCCAATGACCCTTATTTCCACAAAAGAAACATTTCCCTTTTCCCTTTTTCTTCTCTACCTTACCATTGGGCTTTAGGTGATCTGGAGCCTTGGTCTTGCTCTTAATTTTCTTTGGACCTCGTGGCTTCAGGTCCGTGCCCGTAAGCATGACAGTGGTTTTAAGCTCCGATTTCAAGTCCTTCTCTGCTTGCTTTATCAGATTGTGCAATTCTGCTAAAGTAGCTTCCTTATTAGACAGATGAAACTGCATAATAAAGTTAGAGAAGTCTTTTGGTAAGGACTGAAGAATTAGATCGTGACCTATCTCATGATCCATGATGAACCCGAGGTTGGCCAATTTTTCATTGTGGCCAATCATCTTAAGCACATGTCCATTAATAGATCCTTCCTTATACCTTATTTGGAATAAGGCACATGACACTTGGAATCTCACGTTATGAACAGAAGTTGCATACAACTCCTTCAAGTGAAAGATGATGGTTTGAGCATCCATATCTTCGTGAGCTTTCTGAAGTTCGTCCGACATAGAGCCAAGCATTATGCAAACTGCTTGCTCATCATCATCGACGTGTTTCTTCCAAGCATCAAATGTATTTTGGTCAGCATCTTCTACGGGTTCAGAGGGAAATGGTCTTTCAAGAACATAGAAAATCTTTTCTTGTCGTAAGATAATTTTACGGTTTCTAAACCGGTCATTGTAGTTGTCCCCTTGAGCTTATACTCATCAAGGATGGAACGAAGTGATAATCTGTTTGCCATTTGAATGTTGGTGAAATATTTTAACCCACCTGTTAAGAGAGAATGTTAAAATTAGGAATATGTTTTCATTAATGTTTCATAATAACATTGGCTTTTAATATTATGAAGTTGCTAACACTCAATTGTTTTAAAATTTTAAGCAAATCGCATCAACCCCAATATGATGGATTTTTTATGGGCAAGGATCCCATTATCATCATTTCATAACTCCGACTAGGGTCGGTCGTTATAAAATACGATAATTAGGTAGGTTCCCAACCAATTTATGATATAAATCACAATTATTTGATCATTGGGTTGGGCAATCAAACATGACATAGCTTATGCTAGTCCTTGTGGACACCCAATCTTTGCCACTAAGTTATAAGACCATACCTAAGGGTCGCTGCGTCTTATGACTCAGAAAAGTCAAACCATTGTCAATATTATGATTTATGGACAAATTTGTATTGGTCAGTCTGGTAAAGCCTAGTCCTGCCAATACGGTTTAAGCCCTTTGGGTCTATACTTTACAATGGGGGGAAAATTTTAGACTTAAATTATTATTGAGGATTTTAGCAAGTTTAAGTGAATAACTGTCAAATGGATTCCTCCATTGAAAATTCCCCAGAGGGAGGGTAGAGCGAACTCTCTTAAATACCCTTACCTCTTAGACTCTTATTGCCTTGGTGACAGGAATAAACAATAGATCCTCCAAATTAGTCCAACATTTTAAATATGCTTTAAGGTAAGCTTTGAGTAAATGATTATCTAGATATCTTCACAGCTTTTCCTTTTGGCTATAAAAAGGTATTGAGTGAAGGAAGACACCAAATCATTATCTAACTCTAGTAATACCTTTGGTTAAATTAACTTTAGTTTGGAAAGTTTTATTAACCCCTTGGTCCCAACCCACTTATATCTTTTATAATGTCTTTTATTATAAACAAGTGATTTATATTTATTAGCCTTAAAGGTAATAAATCTTTAAGTTCATCACAGAATAATTAATTAGCTAAAGGATAACCAATACACTCTCAATTTCTTAGAAAGTCTCTAGATGCTTGCACCCTAAAATAATCATGTCAATTCTAAACATACATAGAATCATCAAGCATATGAGTTTTAATATGTTGGAATTATTTTAGGCATTATAACTTTATTAATATTTAATTATGATATTGCATTTTATTTTATTCAAATAAATTTACTATTCACGTTTTTCTGCAGACGCGTGAAAGTTAAATACAATTTCACAATTCAAATCTTAACCAAATCATGCAACACTTCTGCCTAAAATTAAGTTCAGGGTGTTAGCTTTCTAATGAGCTTTTAAACACCCAATTTCGAGTTCAAATGAGTGAGACCTAATAAAAAAAAACGGCGTTCTGATACTACTGTTGGGAAGCGGCCGCGAGTGCGCAGCGGAAAATCAAAATCATTATGCCGCTTTCCCTTTTCCCAAGACCCATTTGTTTTGATTATTCTACAAGCCTGGGCATGTTACTATATATTCTAAGCATAAAACTCATAAAACATGCAAAGAACATAAACCTAAATATGCTAACTATCATAAGAACTCTAATTAAAATAAAGAAAGAAAAAGACTTACTTGAACCAAAGACTCCTCCAGTCCTCTATCCAATCTACAAGCTTTTCTCGAACTCAGCAAGCTCTTCCACTTTCCAAAGAGCCACCCAAGTGTGTGGCCTCCAAAGATGCACACACCAAAGCCAAAACTCAACGGCAAGATTACGCCTTGAGTGCACGGGTATTTTGCCCTTGGTGCTAGCCTAGGTAAATACCTCAAAACTTTTAACTCGAGGTTCCTCTAGTCAATTAGACTTAAGGATCCTCAAAATCAGTAGCTTACTCTTAAACTTTAGATTTGCTCACTTATATAAACACAGTATATGAAGGTTTGGTGCAAAATTTGTGAAGAATTCTTTGGGTTTATATAGTGCTCCAAAGACAACAATTATGATAGTGCTTCGAACATTATCATAGTGCTCCAATTATGATAATGAATATGTTGTTTGTAAGGCTTCTGTATTGTGTTTTTGTTTATGATAAGGAATATGTTATCTGTAAGGAATTCGCATTTTGATTTCCGAATCTGCTAACGAATGAGACCAGTTTTTGGCATCTATATTTTGATTTCTGCTCCAGATTATTGATGAAATTGTTTGTGTGGAATTTATAGTGTGATTATCGTAACTGATATAATATATGATTTCCTGTAAAGAATTCGTAATATGTTATCTTATTCTGAAAATGTATGCTATTGTATGTAAGTAATCTGTATTACATTCAGTTTCTAATAATAAATATCATTTGGCTGTATATGGATCACTTGTTTGTTTTCTATTCCAGATTTTTGGATAAAACTGATTTTGCGATATTCATGTTGGACATGTATCAGTGATCCGTGTGCTTTTGATGATTATGGAATATATGTTAGAAAGAAGATTAGGAAAATGTATAAGTTATATTTTGAGGTTGTATATGTTAGTTGTAATTCGGGGTTTGAATGTTCGAAGAAGTTTCCGTATAAGAATTCTGATTCGCATCAAGTACGCTTCATGAACTCAGCTTTTAGGTCGGTTTACATACATATATGTGTCTGTGTGTGTGTATGCTTCATTGTATACTTTATTTGGAAGTTATTCTTACTTTTCATGATGTGTGTGGCTACTACTCAGTTTGCTAACTTTGCAGGTTGGTAACCAGATCGGTCAGCCATCAAATGTAGGAAAGTCATGCTCGAGACGACGGATCATCCAAGCTGCAGTCAGCCACGCTAGAGGCACATGGACATGTTAAAGAGTTTAGGAATTATGATTATGTTCTGTATCGTAAAATGCACGTTGGTATATGTATGTTTTTAAATAAAAGTTTTATTTTTTATGTGTGATTGGGGGCACGGAGCCATGGAATACTGCTATTGAGATTTGATCTGTCTTGGGTTTGGACCAGATGTCATTTTTGCTCATATGATGTTTGTTACAGGTTGTATTGGTGTTGGATTATATTACAGATTGTCCAAAATTTTGGGTGCGTCATGTCCGTTTTTCGTTAGGTTTAAGGCTCAGGGAGATGGGTTATTCCTAAGATAGGTTTAGGGTGTGTCATGTCCGTTTTTCGTTAGGTTTAAGGCTTAGGGAGATGGGTTATTCTTATCTTCTGGAGGTAGCATCCTACCTCAGGCAGGGTATTACAAAGCCCCAAACCTAATCCGAATTACTAATTTTAAATATCATAATTAAAAAAAAAAACCTTTTACTTATTTTTTTCCCATCAACTTATAAGAAACTGATACCTTAACAAGCGAAAACAAAGCTAAGGACCAACTGAAAAAAGAAGCAAAATCAATCATATCCTGACATGGCGGAAGATCCTTTAGAAATTGTAACTACATGGTTCGTATGCGCATTTTGAGGGCTATTTTGAGCTATTTGAATGTTTCTCTCTTCTCTCAGATATTACAAAGAAAGAAAGACCATTGGTTGTTTAATAAACTCAGTTAAATATTAATGTGTTAACTGTTAACTAATAAGATTCATTTGGATCTATCTCTGATCTTTTGTATGCTTCATGGAAAATCAAAATATGCTGCAACCAGTGGATGGTGGTGCAAGTGCTGAAGAGAAACGAGAGACTGATCATAATACCAGCAATAGCAGCAGTGACAATGGCTCCGATATTAACAGAAACCACACTGCTAATTATAGTGGAAAGAATCGATTGTTTGGTCGCCAGAAGCCTCTCCATCACGTTCTTGGTGGCGGAAAATGTAACTTATACGCCTCTTAATCGGTGCCGACTCTGAGGGATAGGATAGGCAGCTTAGGCTGTGGTCTAGGGACCCATGTATGGGAAAAATTTTAATGAAAAATTTGTGGCACTAGACTCCCAAATCCTTTCGGATACTGTTATCGTGCCTCATTTTCAGGGGCTCGTCTAAGGCCACCCAAAACTTTGAGCCGGCCCTGCTCTTAATTTGCATCTCTTTCATTTTATTTACCATCAATCATACAATTGTATTAATGGGTATGTGTATCTGTGCTGATCAGGTGCTGATATTATTCTTTGGAGGAACTGGCAGATCTCAGCAGGCATATTGGCTGGTCTGACAGTCATATGGTTTCTCTTTCAATGTGTTGGCTATCACTTAATTACATTCATTTGCCATTCTACCATTCTCACATTGTCAACTTTGTTCCTATGGTCCAATTTAGCTGCCTTCACCGATTTGTAAGTCTCTTTTCTTCACGTACAAATTGCATTTTTTCTCCAATTATCATTTATGGATACAGTGGTAGAATAGTACCCTGCCATTGGATTTGATTCCCACGAGATCCTGTTTATAGCGGGAGCCTTATGCTCTGATATATATTACTAACAAAATTCCACTCTTTTCTTATGGAGACAGGTCCCCACCGCAACTCCCTGAGATTAAATTACCTGAAGACCTGTTTGTAAGAGTTGCTCTTCTTCTGAGGAGTGAATTTAATTGTGCACTGAAAATGTTTCGAGATGTGACTGCCAAGCAGGATTTAAGGAAATTTCTGTCGGTAATTATTCATGCCTGTTATATTACAGATGCTGCAACAGTAAAGGTGTCTCATTTGGTTTTCTGATCTCCTCTCATTTGCAGGCCACTCTGGTCTTATGGGTTCTCTCAGTTGTGGGCAGTTGGTTTGAATTTTTGACACTCTTGTACTTAGGTTGATCATCTCCATTGATGTTTGAGCTTGGATGTAGTCTTAATTTTGTCCCAAGTAATTCTGATTCAATGTTATGTTGCTGTTGCAGTGTTTGTGATATTTCTGACATTGCCAATGCTGTATGAGAAGCATGAAGATCTTGCGGACGCTTACGGAGAGAAAGCTTTGATTGAATTAAAGAAGCAGTATGCAGTATTGGATCAAGCGGTTCTCCAGAAACTCCCCATATCTGCTTTCCAGAAGCAGCACAGATCATAAACCATTTCTTCTGTTTCTTACATTTCTGGAACCATTAACATCCTGCCCATTTCTTATTTGTTTTTTTTTTTCTTTTTAATTTTAAGAGTAGATTGCCATACACCCAATTTGTTCAATCAGCTGAGTGTCATATGATTTTAATTTTCCCTGCCTGTTGCTTGAAGTCCAAGGCATTTATGTGCCTTGTCTTTTCTCAGAAATTTGAAATTAGATTCAGATTGTCCCTGAATGAACAAAAGGCTACTTCTGGAAGCATAATTTGATTATCTCTTCAAATATCAAATAACAATTTTAGATTTCAAGTTAACTAACCTTCAGAAATGAACAATATCAACTGATTCACTATAGCATGTATATTCCCACTAACTTAAACTGACAGTCGCTACTTACTGATAACCAAATCAAACAAAATAAAAATTTACTTTTTCCACCACGTTATATTTTACTAAATTTAATGAGATAATAATTTATAGTAGAACTCAATAAAAAGATTCATGTAGCTGCTTACTAATACATTATAAAAATTACAAAAAGAGAATGTGTCCTATACTTTCGAACCTTTTGATGTGGTGGATAAGAAGCAAGGCTGATCCTAATAGCCCCAATTTTTTTTTTAAAAAAAAAATATCTAATGTCCAAATGCCTAATTTTTTTTATCATAATATTATGATATAGCAAAGGATTTCAACTGAGGAAATCTCCATCGATGCAGCTAATAACATAAAAGCTAAATTTATTTATGATGTCTAGAACAGTTGTTGGCGTCAACTGCCTTCAAGAGCAATAGACTGTTAGGGTGGATGATCGGCGTGTCAATTTTATGTTATATTTCCCTGTAAATACTTATGTAAATATTTTAGGGTTATTTACGTTTTACTACTAAAGTTATGGACAATTATGACTAATAGCATCACTATTTGTACAGATCATGGTGTTGTTGTACAAATTAACTATGTGACAAAGGAAATTGCTCTTTTATCATTTTTAATTAGATTACCGGGATATATAAATGATAAAAGTCCATATGATTAGTTCTGGATTGAGATGATATGAGACAGTATCAATCCACGAAGGTTTAATCATTAAATATCTCTAGTCGGAGTATTATCGAGATTGGACATCTATAATGCGTAAAAGACTAGTATTACACTTGTGCGCGTTGTGGGAGCATAACGGCATAGTTCTCATATATTTGGGTATTGGATACTCATGCAAGTGTAATAGGAGGTTGTGTTTACCGATGGTACGGAAACAGCTTCGCTCTGGATAGACCCCTCGGAATTCCATTGGTTGTATGACTATGTGTCTATGGAAGTCTGAATCAGGGTACCACAAGTCACATCAAGCGTCACATCTTTAGTCATTCAAGTGATGAATGTCTTGTCACTTTGAGTGATGTGATGTCAGTCACTATTCATGAGTGATGTGGGTGGTTGAAAGGCTTTATTGCCTTGTACTTTTTGACTTTGGTTTTTGGTATTAGTTTTTTGGAAAACCAAATACACAAAATCCATCTCATCTTCCTGACTTCTCTCCTCTCCCTCACATTCGACCAAGGGCCAAAAACTCTCTCTTCCATTTCCTTCAATGTCGTGAGCTTCACCAAGGGAAATAGAAATTTTG
>SKCR01012557.1:0-12381 GCA_019454045.1 Zanthoxylum bungeanum
CTAACGTTCGGGAAATCATGTCTAGCTGACAACATTAAACTTAGCGCTAGTTGGGTGGCAACCCATGCAATTTGTGTATATATTGTGATATGGTGTCTTTTAATTTTTGTGTGTTTAGTTTTTGTAGGTTAAGTCATTTCAAGATGGAAGATGCTCTAGTAAATCTTCACAAGCAATTTCATTCTCTCCCTCAAAATTCTCTGATGAAAGTTTACAAAGCTCGCTTGGAACGGATGAGACTACTGATGATCAAAGGTATGCCTACTGACATTCGTTGGATTATTGAAGCACGGGTCTGATTGGCAGGTGCGTCCTCTGACTCTTTTATTTCACATCTGCCTGGTTTAGGAAGAAGCACATATGCTAAAAAGAGAAGAGCCAAAAGAATGTGTGTTTGTTATAAATGTGCTCATATATTTTGTGATACTCGTTGTCGATCTTTAGGAATGGTGTCTGATAACCGCGAAGATAAGATTAATTTCATTAGGGATGGCTTGAGTAAGGAGTCTTTGGATGACATATCTAAAACTCTTGAGACGCATCCCATAGGATATGTGTATCATGAAATTCGCATGTTATATGCACAATTTTGTAAAGAAAGACAACAGTTAAGTCTCGGGAATCTGACTATAAATGACCCTGTTTGCCAATTTATAAGAAAATTGGATGGGAAGCTTGTCCCTGACGCATAGACGTCATTCAAGCCGTTACATTATTTTAAATATTATATCTCTTTGTTTTTTCCTAATAATTGTGATTTATTTTGTTATTTTCTCCAACATGATCCAGGCTACTTTTTGACCTTTCACGATTTACTATTTTGCCACTAATCGTCCTTTGGAAGATACTTATGCTATTATTTCTCACCCTTTTCAGGTTCTATAAATTCAACTCATCATTGCACTCTTGAAGGCATCCAGAGCTGAAAAAAGAAACACAAAATATGGAAGCCACTTCAAGAAGACGAGTTGTAAACATTTGTGTGTTTTGTGGTACTAGTGTTAGTGTTAAACCAGAATATGTAGTAGCAGGAATTGGGTCGAGTCATTGCTGCAAGGAATATGCACTTAGTATATGGCAGTGGCAATCTTGGACTAATGAGGATCGTTTCAAAGGCTGTACAGGATGGAGGCAGCCAAGTTCTGGGAATCATCCCAAAACCCTTGGCAGAGGTGAATCTTATTGGATCATCAAACGACGAAGAACTAATTGTGCCAGGTATGTCTGAACGACTGGTAGAAATGATTAACCGTGCTGATGCTTTTATTGCTTTGCCAGGTGGCTTGGGCACAATAGAGGAAATTTTTACAGTGTTATCTTGGGCAAACCTGAACATACACCAGAAACCACTTGGATTGTTTAACATTGAAGGATTCTATGATTTTCTATGTGTGTTTCTTGATGATGCCCGGAGAAATGAGTTCGTGTCAAAACCTGTAAAAGAACTTCTCTTTACTGCCAGAAATGCCCCGGATTTAATTGATCAAATCTTAGCCTTTGACCCACAAATTAATCCCATTCTTTCTAAGATAAACTGGTCTGATGATGATCGTGGTAAGAAACGTCAGATAAATCTGGATCTTAACCTGTAATTTTTCACTTAGATGTAGAATTTCAGCTAACCAGGTACGGTTTTCTAAACTCTTCTTCTACTGTTAAGACATTGGGGACAATGTCTCATTTAGGTTTGGGGGAAGGGAATAGTTAATTGTATCTTGTTTTTATTGTTTTATTTTTAGTCTAAAATTTTTCGAAAAATACAAAAAAATTGAAAATTTTTCAAAAATCACAAAAATATTTTATGTTTTTAATTTGATTAATCGGGTGAAATTGGTGTAAGAGATAGCTGTGTAAGGAAATTCCACTTCTGAGACGTATCTCAACCTATTTCGGAAAAAGTTAATTTTATTTATTTCCTTTTGAATAATTTAATTTGTGAAATCTCTATAATACTGACTAAAATGAATCTTCATATGTTCAGTTGACATGTATTATCAACATACATAGTAACATAAAGTTTGTAATATTCAGTGCTCTAGTTTAATTGGAGGAAGCATCTATAAAAAACGATGGAGTAAAAAAAAACCGTCTTAGATCCGAGAGTTATTAAGTCTGTAAGGGTGTTTTAACACCTAGTGCCCTAAAACCAACTGGTTTGGGAGTCACTGGCCCAAAGATCACTACATTGATCAAAGATGTTCTATATATATATATATATATATATGAAGTCTGAGTAATTAAGTCTGTAGATGTGTCTTAACACCTAGTGCCCTAAAGCCAACTGGTTTGGGAGTCACTGACCCAAAGCTCACTACATAGATGGAAGATATTGTATATAAATAAAAAAAATCAATCAAAAATCAAGAAAAAAAATCAAAAAAAAAATTATTCAATTGCTTAAAAAAATGTGTGAATTCTGATATAATTTGAGACAAAAAAATTACTCTTTTTTCAACTGCACTTGTGACTATTGTGGGCAAAATGAGTTGATTAATATTTTTTTGGCTGTGTATATGGAGAATGGTAAAAATAATCAGAGAATTTACTTATTCGGTAATTTAGAAAGAAACAAAACAATTATAGACTTAGATAAGAAGTTTCACCCGTTTAGTCACTAACTTTTTTATTCTATTTTCTCTTGTCTTTTTGCTTTTGTGTGCATTAGTTTTACTATCTTTTTACTTTTATAAGACGTTTGTGGGTATCGTCGATGTAAACCCTCACGAGACTACAACTTGTCCAATAGGGACACCTAGGGGTTTAAAGGCTTGTTGCATACGCTAAATGCAACCGTGATCCCTACGAAAGTGGCTTAGTTTAATTTTAATTATTTCTTGTATTTTATTTTGTTGTTTTTCTCGAGGACTAGCAAAATGTTAGGTTTGGGGGTGTGATGAGTGGAAAATATATCAATATTTACCGCCCATTTTACTTAATATTTTGTTTAGTTTCTCGGGTTTGATGAACGTTTTGATATGTTTTAGTTTATTTTACAGATAAAATAATATTGGGACTCAATAAAATCATTTAGGACAAAATTTGGGTCAAATAAGGGCAAATATTGGACTTGACATATTAATTTTGGAGATTGGAAACTTGGAAGGGCGTTTTAACGAAGTGTAGTTTTGGAAATTCCAATTTGCGCATCTGTCGTATTTTGGGCATAATGTTTTACTCCGATATCGATTTGAGCTGATTCAAGTTCTAGAGTAATGAAGACTCAATGATCTACAACTTTGAAGAACAAAATAATTTCGAATTCTGAAGATATCATGACCGAAATTGATGAAACATCCGTAAGTGTGTTATTGTAATTATTAAAGTCATTTTCAAAGCAAATAAATAAATAAAAAATAAAAATAGTCAAACTCCCACCAAACATGATAGAAATTAGTCGAGCAATTAGTGGAGTAATTAATAATGGATTTGGTGGAGCAATTAGTGGAGCAATTAATAATGGATTTGGTGGATGATTTGATGGAGGTAAAATTTTGCCTATAAATACCAAGCCATTTCATTTGTAAATGCATACTTTCTTCTAAGGAATTCCTTAAGAATACTAAGAAGATTGTATCTTGTTTGTTTATTTACAGCTTTCAGTAATTAATTTCTACTTTCGCACTTTCTTTTCTTTACTTTTCAGTTTTTACTTTCCGCAATTTACTTTTACGCACAGTACTTTTCTTTCTTTAATTTTCAGTTTTTACTTTTCAGTAATGAGGAGGTAACTCCCATTTGCTGGGGTAAAAGGTAAAACTTTTATTACGAATATTTAGATTAATCTCCCTTAATTATAATATATAAACTAGTTAAAACTTGGCTTAACGAGGATACCGCCATATTGGTCGGTTGGTAATTATTTAAATTGGTTTTAACCTGACTAAACTGGATACCGACTGATTGGTCGGTTGGTAATTAATTATTAATTTGACTTAATCTGGATACCGCCTATATGGCTGTGTTTCAGGGGTTATTTTCAGTGTTTTTGGTGGTTACAGGGGCTGTGTTTCAGGGGCAGTTTTCGGTGGTTAGGCGTGTAGGAGCTGTGTTTCAGGGGTACAAGTCATGGGCTATTTGGTGTGGTTCAGGGGTACAGGTTAGAGGCTGTTTGGTGTGGTTCAGGGGTACAGGTTAGGGGCTGTTTGGTGTGGTTCAGGGGTACAGGTCAGAGGCTGTTTTGGTGCGGTTCAGGGGTACAGGTTAGGGGGCCGTTTGTGTGGTTCAGGGGTACAGGTCAGAGGCTATTTGGTGCGGTTCAGTGGTACAGGTCAGAGGCTATTTTGGTGCGGTTTAGGGGTACAGGTCAGGGGGATGTTTGGTGCGGTTCAGGGGTACAGGTCAAGGGCTATTTGGTACGGTTCAGGGGTACAGGTCATGGGCTTTTTCAGGGGCTTATCATGAAGAAGACAGGGTCTTGTACGTAGAAGACAGGCTGGTCAGGGGTTTTTATGCGTGAAGGGTGTTGATTATGCGCTGAAGGTAGGCTAATGGCGTGAATTGAGTGGCAGTTTGAAGGCTTGCTACATGAAGAAGTTGAAGGCAGGTGGCGTGGGTGTATGGCAATGTGCGTGAAGGGTTTACATGGTGACGGGGTAGTGACGTATGTGCGGCAATGCAAGGATTATTGGTGATGGTGTTGTGCGAATAGACTAGGGTAATTTCAAGGGGGGTTAATGCGTGAATGAGCTAGGATATTTCTGTGTGTTTTTGCGTGAATGTCTAGGGTTTTTTAGGTTGGGTTAAGGCCTCTTTTTATAGGCAAAGGGTTGTGGTTTACCTTTTGCGAATAGGGAAAGGATTTGTGTATTTATGAGGATATCTTTTAATTAGTATGTGATAAGGAAAAATCTTTTTAATTAGGGATGTATTTTAATTTGATTTCATTCTTCTCTTTGATTAGGGATATGATTTGATTGAATTAGGAGATGTTTGATTTTAATTTGATTTGAATCTTTTAATTAGGGAAGGTTATTTGTCTTGATTTTAGCATGTGTTTAATGTGTGATTTTGTTTATTTTGGAATGTGATGGGCGTGGGTATAGGTCTATTGGGCGTGGATTTGGGTTTATTTTGGTGGGCTTGGGTGTGTTGGTTTGTGGTGTGTGGGCTTCGTGTGTGACTTGCGGGGGTTTGGGCTAAGGATGTGTTTTAAAACAGAGGTCCAACAAGCGAACCCGAAGCTAAACACAGCAAATTAAATCCAACATGATGTCAATGTCTGACTCTTCCCTTCCGACGTCCGTTTCCCGCGACTTCCAGAATTTAAAGAGGTAGTGTCTCCATGTGAGACTCATCATCGGGACTTATATGCAAAAATGCAGTGCCTACAATGGGTCTCAAAGCCTAATTAACATCCAATGTTAATTTTAATTAAAGTCCAATGGGCTTTTAATTAATTCATAAGGCATGGACTTTGGCAACCAAAGCCCAACAAGGAATTACCCTTTGCCACAAAATTAATTCTGGCCCATTAGGCCCAATTAATTATTTAAAGGTCCATTTATTATATTTGGACTTTATGGAAATAGTTTTAGGCCCAATTGGATCCAACCAATTATCCTAAACCATACTTGGCCCAACCAAGTACATTAAGCCCAAATACAACATTATTAGCCCAATTCCAAATTAAACCTAATTAATTTAATCACAATATTCCAAATTTCACAATTTAATTAATTAAAGTGTATAGCATAATTAATTAGTTAAATTAATATTTCCAAAACACCAATTACACTAATTAATCATGCTTTAATTAATCAACTTATGTCCAACACAAATTAAAGCAAAATCAATCCAACATGCTCTCCAAGGCTCACGGCAATATGAATATTTTTTCATCAATTTTTATTTCAATCCAATTAAATCACAAATCAATATATCCAAGCATTTTAAACACATCCAATGGCTTAAAATGAAAATCACCATGAGCTGCAACGGTACTTATGTATTCGGCCAAGCCAACATTTTTGGGGAAAATTAATCCAATAAATTTTTCATCAAATTGATCATACATAACTATAAGTTATCAATATGTAAGCATACTCAAACAAACAATTTGATCAAAGCATGCTCAAATCAAAAATACCCAAATTCAAGATTAAGAACCCTAAAATATTTCATGCTTAATCTAGGCTCTGATACCATTATTGGGTTCTCTAAGAACAATAACCAAGATCATAAAGAGGTAGTGTCTCTACGTAAAGGAGAATAGCGGAATTATAATCACTTTGAACGAATATAGGATGTGGTAGAGAACAAAATTTTGCTCCCTTTGAAATGCTTCAAGCTCCTCTTTGAAGTTGATCTCCAAGCTCCAAGCTTTAAGATTGATTCCAAGCTCTTGGGAATAGTTTCCATATCACCTTGATATGATTCTTTGTGTGTGCTAGCACTAAAATTGCAACAATTGTTAGCCTTTGGAAGAGAGCAACTATCGGCCAACATTGAGAGAATAGGGAAAACCAATTTTGGCATGAATGGTGAGAGAGAGAAGGAAGTGAATGACTTTGTTGACTTGTTAATTTAATTTCCAAAATCAAAGAAAAAATATATACCAAATATTTGGTAAAGGTCATTCATTTCTAACACACTTGTGTGTTTTACAAGTCACCATCATTTCATCACCAAATTCCATCACCAAAAAGTGATGAGAATGACAAGTGATGTGACTTGTGATGTGACATGTGGGCCCCACTTGATTCAAAATCCGAGTGGGCCCGCAAACACATCCCGGGCTCGGGTTCGTTAATTTCGAATTAACAAATTTTCCGTTACGATGTAATTAAATCAAAATTAATTAAATAATTATGTCTATCAAAATTACTATCCACGTCGCTCGTGAATTAATTCTAAATTAATTCGTTTGCCCGAATTAAAATCTAATTTTAATTCCGTTATGAAATCTAATTTCATTTAATATATCGAATATATTATTTTATCGATTAATTTCAAATTAATCATTCTCTCTCTTCAAATAGTATTTTATCTCAGATAAAATCTCTCCGTAATTAATCCTAGATTAATTATCTTCGAATCATACGTCATCGGTGAATCTCCGGGAAGCGACCCATGAGATCCCTGGATATGTTGGCAGTAAATCCGGTCGTCGGACTATCCGAACACGTGCGTACCTCATACCACGTTTTTACCGATTTATGAGACATGGTTGGCTTCTAGCAAAGCACCGTGCCTACCCAATTCTCCAGAAATATTCTTAAGGAATATATAATCTATGTCAGGCGTAGTATACGTAGTATTGCGTATTACGATCCAGTATCGAATGTCACATGCTAGGCCTGGGGCTGGAATTGTGTCTGCCCCATACGAAGCATATATCGGATCTTTGGTAACTAGTCTCTATAATCGGATAAACATGACCTAGTCATATTATCCCGATGACTGCACTACTTAACAGTACTAGTTTTGTATCCTACGTGATCATCATCTCCATATGACTGAAGTGATACTTCCATCTTGACATCACACCCAATACAGTACGATTCTCAATATACCCAGAAGAGGCGTACACAGAACCTGTTAAAGCCCCGGATGACCAAAACCAAAGTATATTGATTGTCGCAAGTATTAGCGATGCAAGTCTCAGGTTAAGACCAAATACACCTACCCTGATTCGGACTCCCATAGACACATAGTCATACTACCAATGGGATTCCGATGGGTCTACCCAGAGCGAAGCTGTTTCCGTACCATCGGTAAACACAACCTCCTATCACACTTACATAAGTATCCAATACTTAAATATATGAGAACTATGCCATTATGCTCCCACAACGCGCACAAATGCAATACTAGTCTATTCCACATTATCGATGTCCAGTCTCGATAATACTACGACTAGGGATATTTAATGATTAAACTTTAGTGGATTAACATTGTCTCATATCTTATTAATCCGGTACTAATCATATGGACTTTTATCATTTATATATCCCGGTAATCCAATTACAAATGATAAAAGAGTAATTTCCTTTGTGATACAGTTAATTTGAAGAACAACACCATGTTCTGTACAAATAGTGATGTTATGGGTCATAATTGTCCAACAGTTGGAACGCGTCCTCGCATTCAGTTGACTAGCTGACTTCTTTTTTAGCTTTCTTGATCATTTTGAAGAAGATGTGGCACTTTAAGTGGTCTGTAGAATTGAACCGGTTTAATGTCGCCACCCGACCTGTAATCTTTGCACCTCTTTGACTGTCTTCGGGGGCCTCAAGTCCATAACTGCCTTGATCTTCTACGGGTTTGGCTCGATCCCTCGGGCACTGACCATGTACCCTAGAAACTTTTCGAAAGATACCCCGAAAGCACATTTATTCGGATTCAGCCTCATATTGTGCTTTCTCAACAACTCAAACGTCCCCCTAAGGTCGTCCAGATGATCCTCGGGCTTTCTGTCACGTAAGCATGTCGTCAACATAGACCTGCATTGTCTTACCGATGAGTGGCTTGTAGACCTTGTTCACTAGCCTCTGATATGTGGCCCTGTCATTTTTCAATCTGAATGACATCACAGTATAATAGTACAACCCTTGGTCAGAAATAAATGATGTATTTTCCTCATCCTCGGCGTGCATTTTTACTTGGTTATACCCCGAGAAGGCATCCATGAAATTGAGCAGTCTGTGACATGCCGTAGAGTCCAGTAGCTGATCTATCTTGGGAAGTGGAAAGCTGTCATTCGGGCAAGCTTTGTTCAAATCAGAGAAATCCACGCACATCCTCCACTTTCCATTGGCATTAATCACCAAGACCACATTAGATACCCACTCCGGGTACTTGACCTCTCTAATTAACCCAGCCTTCAGTAACTTTTTGACCTCTGCTCGGATTGCCCCTACCGCTCTGATTGAAAATACTCTTCTTCTTTTTTTACTGACTTGTGAGCTCAATCCACCGTCAAACGGTGAATGATAAACTTGGGTTCAATTCCGGGCATATCTCCATGTCCCCATGCAAAGACATCCGCATATTCCTTTAGGAAGGCCAACAACCGATACCGCTAAAACTAGGCTCTAATCTTGCCCCGACCTTTATTGCATTCCCAGGGCCGAAGAGCTCTACCAGCTCCAGCTCTTCCCCTGCCCCTATTTTCGTGGGATCCTTGGGTCGCGGATCGGCTGACTCCACCTCCGCCGCTTATTCTTCCCTCTCTTTTCTCTTCATTCTCACCTCCTCAACATAAGGTGTTTCCTTAGAAATAGTAGCAAAACAACTTCTCGCCATCTTCTGGATTCCATAAACTATCCCAATCTCTTCCCGGGTTGGGAATTTCAGCTTTAAGTAAAAGCATGAGATAACCGCCCTGGATTTTATCATGAAGGGCCTTCCCACAATCACATGGTAGCTAATTATTTAATATACCAATCTCCGAGTATGAGGTACTATCCCGATAGCCATTGTCAGCTGGATCCGACTTAACGGGACGACAGTGGCTCCACCAAATCTGTACAACAGTGTCACATCTTGGACCAAATTGGTGTACTCCACGCCCAAACCATCTAAGGCTTCATTGGAAATAATATCAACTGCACTCCCAAGATCCACTAGTAGCCTATCTACCCCAGCCCCACCAATAATAGCCTTGATTATCAATGTATCATCATGGGGATAGCTCACACCCCTTACATCCTCCTCGGTGAACATGATGGGAATAGGTCGCACCTTCTGGATCCTCGAGTCCCTTTCTATTGTCAGCACCTCCGGGCCTCTCATCTGACAGTAGTTCTTCCTGGCCTGGTTTGAATCCCCAGCCAATATCCTTCCCCCAGCTATTGTGAACATTGGCCTCTGCTCCTTGTTCTACTTGGCCATCACGGCTTATTGATCTATGCATTCATTCAAATACCCATTCCTTACCAAGTTTTTCACTTGTTCCCGCATGTTTCTATATTGTTCCGTGCTGTGTCCCCTTGAACTATGGTGCATATAATAAGCTTTATTGCTTCTCTTCTCATTTGGGAACTTCCTCGGGTCGGGCTCAGTCAATAGACCTTTATCCTGGATTTCTTGAACTATTTAGGCCAGGGATCTGTTCAGGGGGTGTACTACCTATCCCCCCCCGGCAACGTGGTTGATCTGGGTAGGCAGCATTCTCTCTTGTACTTGATTATTCGGAGGCATCGGCCTAAACTCCTTTTATCTTGGGGTTGCCCCCTCTGATCCATATTCATATCACGCCGGTTTTCCGTCCTGACTACTCTTGTCGTTCCGAACTTCTCCTCCTCGGGCTATCGTTTCTTCTTCCTCCACCAACACAAATGTCCTTGCATATTCCAGGGTTGTGGAGTAATCCGGTATTTCCTGAATCCTCAGATGGGACAAAAATTTCCCAACCTTGAGGGCTTATTTAAAAGTTTCCAATGCCTTCGGGGACATATATGCCCCGACCTCCAACACCAGACTGTGATACCTGTCAACAAAGCTACTCAGAGGCTCATCATCCATATGTTTCATCATTCTCAGCGATCCCACCATATTCCTAGGTACGCATGCTCCTTTAAAATGGCGTACAAAGGATTTCCTCAACTAGGCGAAACTGCCGATTCTCCCCGGCGTCAAGTTCCTGGACCACAGGCTAGCGGGACCGCCCAAGGTCAAAGGGAACACCTTGTAGATGGCCTCTCCAGCCATCCTTTGGATTTCCATCAATAAAATAAACTTCTCAACATGAGATTTGGGGTCCGTGTTACCTTTTTAGACATCCATAGAAGGTATTATGAACCTCATTGGAAACTCCATTGTCATGACCTCCTTCGCGAAAGGGGACGATATCTCCATGTCTTGGTCACCCCCGTCCCCACTTTCATATTTTCTTCTCATTTCCTTATCTCTTTCCGAAACCAACCCTTCATCTGGTTCGAAACTGTCTTGCTGTTACCCACGGGCTTCCCCGCGTCTTCCACTCCGGGCACGATACCTTCCATAACTAGGGACTTTATGCGTTTCGGCCGGGTATCGTCCCAGGTAGCTCTCCTTGAAACATGGATTATTGCTGGAAGACTCCTGCGTCAGTCTGTCTTCCTCATCTTCCCATAGCTCCCCTACCGACAGGGCTTCGGTAACGACTATAGATCTCACTCTATGAGCACTTCTCTTCCCATTTTCACCATCCCTATCTATTATGGCGACCCTCTTTCCCCTTGCTATCTCGTCTTTTCTTTGGCTTGGGCTTGCTTCTCATTTTTCTCCATTTTTCTTTTCCAACCTTTCCAATTTTTCCATCATGGCCTTCATGAAGGCCTGAGTTGACTCTCTCTCCTTCCGTGCTTCCTCCCTTTCTTTCCGTATGGTTGTTTCCATCTTTTCCATCCACTTCATCGTCGAATCCTCTGAACATCTATGGTTCCCGTCTCCTGCCATTTTTTTATTGTGTTTGTTGCTTTTTGTACTGATTCCTCAAAGACGGCGCAACCTGTTGACGGCTGATTTTCGATCCAGGGGCAAATCGATAAACTTACTCCTCAAACAATCCTCCATCAACTGTGAATTTGTTTGGTTTAGAGATCAAATACAAACTTAGCAAAATATGGAAAAAACACACAGACAAAACAAAAGGTTTAACGTGGTTCGGCGGAATGGATCCAACCTACGTCCAAGAGCACAAGGGAAAATGAAGTTTTTATAACGTGGTCAGGTATGACAGACCTGCCTATCTCTTGCTTACAAAAGGCTTTTTACTCTCTTTTACAACTGCGAAATAAAATTAGCCCTGCCTTTCAATGAATTCTTGATCCCTTATATAGTGCATCTGAATCCACTAGTCTACCACTTATGACATCAACTCATGTCACATGTCATCATTGCAGTAGCAACTCTCTTTAGTTTCCCATAATTTGGCGAATCAGAACACTTCCTTTTTCTGTCTCTGCACCGACCTATGGCGACTCTGCTTTACCACCTACCTGTCACTGCACCGGCTTATGGTGGCTCTGCTTTGCCACCTGACACCTCATTAAACCATTCCAATTTTAGTAACTGTCGCATGCTACCTCACAATGCCAGCCTGTACTCTAACTACTCCCATGTGATAGCGTATGCTAGAAGATAAGCTGATGGCCCACATCTATCACATCAGACCTTTTTGGAGAGTGCAAGTCCCAATGGGTCGGTCATTATATTAGTAAGACTAGTGCATTGTCTATATATGTAATGGACATATGGTTTGTCTACAGACTGTGAGCTTAACGGTAAGTTCGTATAGAAATGCAGATATTCATTAGTTGAATGAATATTGAATTAACTCATAAAAGATGACTAATAGATATTCCATAAAACTGTCAATAGTTATCTTTTCGAGTTGAGTAGTTATTGTGGTCCTTTGACTTGAGACACCACGGTGGTCTTGTGAGTGATCCTCTGTGC
>SKCR01012558.1:0-12360 GCA_019454045.1 Zanthoxylum bungeanum
TCGGATCTCAGATGTTAAAAGTTCTACCGTTTGACGCGAACAATCTCTGCTTACTGAGGCAAGATGCCCGGTTACTAAGTAGAATTTTTTTATTAATATACACAATTTTTTTTATTCCATCGCTTTTTTTGATGCGTCCTTCAATTAAACTAGAGCACTTGAAAATTACAAACTTTTCACTTACAACTCATGGCCGTATGTTACCATGTATGTTGATAATATCTGTAAACTGAGCATATAAAGATCCAATTTAGTCCGTATTATGGAGAATTCACAAATTAAATAATTCAAAAGGAAATAAACAAAAATTAACTTGTTACGAAATAAGTTGAGATACGTCTCACGAGTGGAAATTCCTTACACAGCTATCTCAAACCCATTCCACCTGATTAGTCAAGTTAAAACATAAAACTCACAATTTTTTTTTTAAATTTTTGAATTTTTGACTAAAAATCAAGCAAAAATAAACAACACAACGAAAAATAAAAATAAAATACTAGTAAACTATTCCACTCCCCCAAACCTAATTGAGACATTGTCCCCAATGTCTAAAAAGTAGAAGAAGAGTTTAGAAAATAGTACCTGGCTAGCGTGGAATTCAACATTTAAAAAGAAAACTAAGGGTTAAGATCCAGATTTATCCGACGCTTCTTACCACAATCATTATCGAACCAGTTTATCTTGGAAAAAATATGGTCAATTTGTGGTTCAAAGGCTAAGAGTTGGTCAATTAAATCATGAGCTGTTCTGGCAGTGAAGAGGATATCTTTTACAGGTTTTGAAAGGAACCCATTTCTCCGGGCATCATCAAGAAACACACAAAGAAAGTCATAAAATCCATAACATTAAACAATCCAATTAGTTTCTGGTGTATGTTTAAGTTCGCCCAAGATAACACTGTAAAAATTTCCTCCATTGTGCCCAAGCTACCTGGCAAAATAATAAAAGCATCAGCACAATTAATCATTTCAACAAGTCGTTCAGACATACTAGACACAATGCATTCATCTCCGTTTGATGGTCCTATAAGATTCGCCTCCGCCAAGGGTTTTGGGATGATTTCCAGAACTTGACTACCTCTTTCCTTACAACCCTTGAAACGTACCGTATTAGTCTAAGATTTCCCCCGCCATATACTAGGTGCATATTTCTTTCAGCTATGACTCTACCCAATTCTTGTGCTGTCGCATCGAATTCTGGTTTAGAACCAACACTAGTACCGCAAAATACACAGATGTTTACAACTCGTCTTCTTGAAGTTGCTTCCATTTTTTTATATATATATTTCTTTCTCGAATCTGGATGTCTTCAAGTGTGCAATGACGAGCTGAATTTATAGAACCTAAAAAAGGGTGAGTAATAATAGCACTAGTACCTGCCAAATGACAATTATTAGCTAAACAGTAAAATAAATCATGAAAGTCAAAAAGTCTAGATCCTGTCGGAGAAAATAAAAGAAAATAACAAAACCAATCACAATTATTAGTTAAAGACAAAGAGATAATAATATTACAAGAAGTAACGGTTTGATTGACATCTATGCGTCAGAGACAAGCTTCCCATCCAATTTTCTTATAAATTGGCAAACAAGGTCTTTTAAAGTCAGATTCCCGAGACTTAATTGTTTCCTTTCTTTTCGAAATTGTGAATGTAACATTCGAATTGCGTGATACACATATCCACTAGGATGCGTCTCAAGAGTCAATGATATGTCATCAAAAGACTCCTTACTCATGCCATCCTTAATGAATTTAATTTTATCTTCGCGGTTATCAGACACCATTCCTAAAGAACGAAAACGAGCATTACATGATGCGTGCACATTTATAGCAAATACCTAATCTTTTAGCTCTTCTTTTCTTAGCATATGTGCTTCTTCCTAAACCAGGCAGAAATGAAACAAAAGAGTCAGAGGACTCACCTGCCAATCAGACTCGTGCTTCAATAATCCAATGAATCTCATTAGGAATACCTTTGATCATCAGAAGTCTCATTCGTTCCATGCGTGCTTTGTAGACTTTCATTAGAGAATTTTGAGGGAGAGAAGGAAATTGCTTGTGAAAATTTGCGAGAACATCTTCCATCCTGTCTGTGACTTTACCTACAAAAATTAAACACACAAAAATAAAATACACCAAATCTCAATATATACACAAATTGCATGGGTTGCCTCTCTGCTAGCGCTAAGTTTAACGTCGTCAGCTAGACGTGACTGCTCGAACATTAGGTTGGATCTGCAAGTGTGAGACTTTCTTTTTGTCGCTCCAATGATTCTCCCCAGTAGTGCTTGACACCCTTCTTGTTAACTTTGAATGTATCATTGGAGTTGGGATCAAGTAACTCAACGACTCCATATGGTAAAACTTTAGTGATTAAAAATGGACCTGACCACCGTGATTTCAGCTTTCCAGGGAAAAGTTTCAATCTTGAATTGTATAACAACACATGCTGCCCTGGTTCTAGTTGTTTGCGCACTATTGTTTTTTATCATGCTATTTCTTGGTCTTTTCTTTGTATAGTCTGCCATTTTCATAAGCCTGTAGGCGAAATTCTTCCAATTCGTTGAGCTGGTGGAGCCTTTTCTCTCATGCTGCTTGTAGATCAAGATTTAACTTCTTCAGTGCCGAGTACGCTTTATGTTCAAGTTCCACTGGCAGATGTCATGCTTTCCCAAACACCATTCGATATGGGGACATACCAATAGGTATTTTGTAAGCTGTCCGGTAGGACCATAATGCGTCATCCAGTTTTGTAGACCAGTCTCTCCTTGTTGATCCAACAGTTCTCTCCAATATTCTTTTGATCTCCCTATTTGAAACTTCAACCTGGCCATTTGACTGTGGGTGGTAGGCAGTAGCAACTTTATGAGTAACTCTATATTTGGATAGGAGTGCATCGAAATATCTGTTGCAGAAATGTGTGCCACCATCACTGATAATTGCCCGAGGTGTTCCGAAGTGAGTTAAAATATTCTTTTTAAGGAATTTTATCACCACTTTTGAATCATTTGAAGGCAGTACTGTTGCTTCAACCCATTTGGAGATGTAGTCTACTGTAACCGGAATATACAGTTTCCCAAATGATGGAACAATGGGTCCCATAAAATCAATCCCCCATACATCAAATATCTCCACTTCGAGAATGTTTTGAAGAGGTCATTAATTTCTTCTTGAAATATTTCCCGTTCTTTGGCACCTGTCACATTGAAGAACAAATAAGTAAGCATCTTTAAACAGAGTGGGCCAGAACAAACCTGATTGTAGGACTTTGGCTGCAGTTTTATCTCCGCTGAAGTGTCCGCCGTATGGTGATGAATGACAATGCTGAAGGACACTATTGACCTCCTTATGTGGAACACAACGTCTCAGTAATTGATCAGCACAACGTTTGAATAGGTACGGCTCATCCCAGACATAATGCTTGATTTCCTTGAAGAATTTCTTCCGTTGGTGATGTGTCCATTCCAACGGTCATTTTCCCGATACTATATAGTTTACATAGTCAGCATACCAATGGACATCCTGCTGTTTGATGGCAAACAACTAGTCATCTGGAAAAGTTTCTTTGTTTGTCATCTCATTGCCAGTTGTTTCTCTATTCTCGAGCCTTGATAAGTGATTTGCCACTTGATTTTCTGTCACTTTCCTGTCTTAGATCTCTACGTCAATTCTTGCAACAGAAGCACCCAACGGATCAATCTGGGCTTAGCATCTTTCTTCACGATCAGGTATTTGATTGCTGAATGATCTATGTAGACCACCACTTTGGGACCCAACAGATATGAGCATAATTTATCAAAAGCAAACACAACTGCGAGCAACTTCTTTTCAGTGGTTGTGTAGTGGAGTTGTGCTTCATTCAGAGTTCAGCTGGAGTAGTAAATGGTGTGGAAAATTTTTGCTTTGTGTTTTCCCAAAACTGCACCTATAGTAAAATCACTAGCATCACACATCACTTCAATGAAGGGTCCAGTCTGGTGCTACTATAATGGGCGCAGAGACCAACTTCTGTTTTAAGATCTCAAAGGCATGGTGGCATTCTTTGGTAAAGTTGAAAAGCACATCTTTCTCCAGCAAATTGCACAGAGGTGTAGCAATCTTGGAGAAATCTTTGATAAATCTCCTGTAAAATCCTGCATGTCCGAGAAAACTCCGAATCCCTTTGACTGATGATGGAGGAGGTAGTTTTTCTATCGTCACGATCTTGCTTTTTCTACCTTGATTCATTTGCTAGTCTCGAGCAAAACAATAAAATAAAAAACAAGAAACAATTAAAATTAACTAAGCCACTTTTGTAGGGATCACAGTTGCATTTAGCATATGCAACAAGCCTTTAAACCCCTAGGTGTCCATATTGGACGAGTTATAGTCTCGTGAGGGCTTACATCAACGATACCCACACACATTTTACAAAAGTAAAAAGATAATAAAACTAATGCACACAAAAGCAAAAATACAAGAGAAAAGAGAATAAAGAAGTTAGTGACTAATCAGGTGAAACTTCTACTCAAAGTTACTAGTTGTTTCCTTTCTTTCTAAATTACTGAATAAGTAAATTCTCCGATTATATTTACCATTCTCCATATGCATAGCCGACAAAATATTAATCAACTCATTTTTGCCTACTATAGTCACAAGTGCAGTTGATAAGAGAGTAATATTTTTGTCCTAAAGTTTTATCAGAATTCACACCTTTTTGCAGTAATGGAATAATTTTTCTGATTTTTCGTATTTTTTTCTTTGATTTTTGTTTTTGTTTTATTTATAACAATATCTTCCATCTATGTAGCGAGTGTTGGGTCGGTGGCTCCCAAACCAGTTGGCTTTAGGGCACCAGATGTTAAGACACCCCTACGGACTTAATTACTCAGACTTCAGATATATATATTTTTGCAACATCTTTGATCCATGTAGCGAGCTTTGGGCCAGTGACTCCCAAACTAGTTGGCTTTAGGGCACTAGGTGTTAAAACACCCTTACAGACTTAATAACTCGGACCTCGACGTTTTTTTTTACTCCATCATTTTTTGAGATGCTTTCTCCAATTAAACTAGAGCACTAAATATTACAAACTTTTCAATTACAACTCATGTGCGTATGTTACCATGTATGTTGATAATACCTGCCAACTGAGCTTATGAAGATTCATTTTAGTCAGTTTTATGGAGAATTCACAAATTAAATAATTTAAAAGGAAATAAATAAAAATTAACTTGTTCCGAAATAGGTTGAGATACGTCTCAGGAGTGGAAACTCCTTACTCAGATATCTCTTACCAATTTCACATTTTTAGTCAAAATAAAAACACAAAAACGCAAAATATTTTTGTAATTTTTGAAACATTTTCAATTTTTTGTATTTTTTCGAAATATTTTGAATAAAAATAAAAACATAAAAATAAGATACAATTTAACCATTCTCCTCCCCCAAACCTAAATGAGACACTGTCCCCAATGTCTTAAACAGTAGAAGAAGAGTTTAGAAGATAGTATCTGGTTAGCTGCAATTCTACACGAAAAGTTAAAGGTTAAGATCCAGATTAATCCGACGCCTCTTACCACGATCGTCCTCAGACCAATTTATCTTTGAAATGATAGGGTCAATTTGTGGTTCATAGGCTAAGATTTGGTCAATTAGATCCGGAGCAGTTTTGGCAGTAAAGAGGAATTCTTTCATAGGTTTTGTCACGAACCCATTTCTCCGGGCATCATCAAGAAACACACAAAGAAAATCATAAAATCCTTCAACGTTGTACAGTCCAAACGATTTCTGGTGTATGTTCAAGTTTGCCCAAGATAATACTGTACAAATTTCCTCCAATGTACCGAAGCCACCTGGCAAAGCAATAAAAGCATCAACACAGTTAATCATTTCTACCAGTCGTTCAGACATACCTGGCACAATTAGCTCTTCTCCGTTTGATGGTCCAATAAGATTTGCCTTCGCCAAGGGTTTTGGGATGATTCCCAAAATGTGACTGCCTCCCTCCTGTACAACTTTTGAAACGATCCCCATAAGTCCAAGATTGCCTCCGCCATATACTAAGTGCATATTCCTTACAGCTAAGACTCGACCCAATTCCTGTGCTACCTCTACGTATTGTGGCTTAACACCAACACTAGTACCGCAAAACACACAAATGTTTTCAACTCGTCTTCTTGAAGTGGCTTCCATGTTTTACTCTGGATGTCTTCAAAAGTGCAATGATGAGTTGAATTTATAATACCTGAAAAGGGTGAGTAAAATAATAGCACTAGTACCTGCCAAATGACAATTATTAGTTAAACAGTAAAATAAATCGTAATAGTAAAAAAGGTCTGGATCTTGTCGAAGAAAATAAAAAGAAAACAAAAAAACAAATTACATTTATTAGGAAAAGACAAAGAGATATAATATGTACAAGAAACGTAGCGGCTTGATTGACGTCTATGCGTCAGGGACAAGCTTCCCATCCAATTTTCTTATAAATTGGAAACAAGGTCTTTTTGAGTCAGATTCCCAAGACTTAAATGTTGTCTTTCTTTTGGAATTGTGTATGTAATTTGCTAATGGCTATATGAAACAATCCACTGGGATGCGTCTCAAGAGTCGAAGATATATTATCTACAGACTCCTTACTCAAGCCATCCCTAATGAATTTAATTTTGTCTTCGCGATTATCAGACACCATTCTTAAAGAACGACAACTAGTATTTCAATTCCAGCGTGCACATTTATAACAAACACCCTTGCTTAGCTCTATGTTTCTTTGCATAGGTGCTTCTTCCATCAGGCAAATAAGAATTATAGGAATCAGAATACTCACCTGCTAATCGGACCCGTGCTTTGATTACCCAACGAATGTCATTAGGAATATCATGGATCATCAGTAGTCTCGTCCGTTCCAGTGAGCTTTGTAGACTTTCATCAGAGAGTTTGAAGGAGAGAAGGAAATTGCTGTGAAGATTTTTGAGAATTTCTTCCATCATGAAATGACTTAATCTGCAAAACTAAACACATAAAATTAAATCACACCAAATCACAATATATACACCAAATTGCATGGTTGCCTCCCTGCTAGCGCTAAGTTTAATGTCGTCAGCTAGACGTGACTTCTCGAACGTTAGGATGGATCTGAAAGTGTGACACTTTCTTTTTGTCGCTTCAAATGATTCTCCCCAGTAGTGCTTAACATGCTTATTTTTAACCTTAAAGTTTTGTTGGAGTCGGGATCATGTATCTCAACGGCTCTATCTGGTAAAACCTTGGTGATCACAAATGGACCTGACCACCGTGATTTTGGCTTCCATAGGAAGAATTTCACCCTTGATTTGTTTAACAGTACCTTCTGCCCTGGTTCCAGTTGTATGCGCACTAACTTCTCATCATGTCTTTCCTTGCCTTTCTTTGTACAATTTGGCATCCTCAAAAGGCTGATTGTGAAATTCCTCCAATTCATTGAGCTGGTGGAACTTTTCTCTTCTTTTGCTTGTAGTGCAAGAATTGGATTTTTCAGTGCAAAAGACGCTTTATCTTCAGGCTCCACAGGCAATTGACATGTTTTAGTTTGTGAGTAGAACTTGCATTGTATTGGAGTTTTGAATGGTATGTGTATCACATCAAGTCTGAAACATTCTTCATTCTTTTCATCATCTGGGAATTCATGGCCTTGAAAACATTGAATGTTACTTCTTGGTCCTGTACCCTCATGGTTAATTCTCATTTTGTACATCAATAATGGTTCGACCTGTAGCCAAGAATTGTCTCCCGAGATGATTGGCACGTCTGCGTCTTCCTCTATCAAGGACAATAAAATCTGCTGGGAAAATGAATTTGTCAACCTTGACCAGCACATCCTCAACTACGCCTCTTGGAAATACGAGCGTTCTATCAGCAAGTTGTAGATAGACAGAAGTTGGCATTGTTTCTCCAATCTGCAGTTTCCTAAAAATAGAAAAAGACATCAAGTTAACACATGCACCTAAATCACATAAAGCCTTACCAAAGTTATGTTCTCATATGATGCATGGAATGGTGAAACTGCCAAGATCTTTCAACTTTGGGGGAAGCTTCCTCTGAATGATGGCGCTGCATTCTTCTGTCAATGATACTGTCTAGTAATCTCCCAATCTCTTTTTTCGTGAAAGAATGGCTTTCATGAATTTTACAAGCTGGGCATTTGTTCCAAGGCTTCTGCAAATGGAATGTTGATGTGCATCTTTTTGAAAACCTCAAGAAACGAGCAAACTGATTGTCCAATTTGTTTTCTGAAGACGCTGAGGAAAAGTGGGGGGGTGAGTGATCTGTTCTTTTTCCTTTGCGTCTTTTTCCTCCATCTGTTGCTTTGTTCTTTTGGGACTTCCTCAGCAGTTGTTTTGGCTCTAACATCTTTGTTGATTTCAGTACCACTTTTTAACATGATGGCATGACACTGCTCATTCCCTATATTCCTTGGATTTGGTTCTGTGTTGCTGGGAAGATTACCTGGCGGTCTGTAACTCTGAGCATTGGCCAGTTGTCCGATTTGATTCTCCAGTGCCTTGATGGAAACAGATTGGCTCTGAAACATAGCATCGTACTTTTTTAACTGAGCCAGCACTTCTGCTATTCCTGGTTCATTTGCCTGCTCTTGGCCTTTGTTTTGTTGCTGGAATCCAGGTGGTGGATAGTTCTGCTGTTGGAATCCAGGTGGTGGATTGTTCTTTTGCCCTGAATTGTTGCTCCATGAAAAATTTGGATGATTCATCCACCCTGGGTTGTAGGTGTTGGAATATGGATTGTTCCCCTGTCTGTTGAAATTATTGACATAATTCACCGTCTCTTCAAGTTGGTTTGGTTCTGGTGTTCCTTCATATGGTGAACTTATGGATCCAGTGGTAAGAGTCTCCATAAATTTACATATCTGATCCATCTTGGCGTTGACTGCTGTATTTGCTCCACTTTCATAAATTCCTGCAATTCTTTGGATCATGCTCCTTTCTGTTGGCCACAAGGAATTGTTGTTGGCCATTTCTTCGATTAGGTCATATGCTTGATCTTCTCATTTTGCCATTAAAGCTCCTCTATTTGCAACATCGATTGTGGTTCTCATCAGTCCAGAAAGTCCATTATAGAAATTTTGGACTTGAAGCCATTTTGGAATCTCATGGTGAGGACATTTCCGGAGTAAATCTTTGTACCTTTCCCAAGCTTCGTAGAGAGTTTCCGAGTCTTGTTGCACAAAGGATGTGATGTCATTCCTCAGCTTTCCAATTCTGGCTGGTGGAAAGTACTTTGCAAGAAATTTGGTGGCTAAAGTGTTCCAAGTTGTGATGGAACCTGCTGGTAGTGAATGTAGCCAAGCTTTAGCTCTGTCTTTCAAGGAGTATGGAAAAACCCTCAGTCTCATTGCTTCTTCAGCTCCTCGGTTGTAATTGAAAGTGCCGCAAACTTCAAGGAAGTTTCTGATGTGGGTATTAGGATCTTCAGTTGCTTTCCCCCCAAACTGCACTGACTGTTGAATCATCTGAATGCATGATTTGATGTCACACACATTTGCTGGTAAATGAGGAAGTACAATACAGGAAATGAAGCAGTCGACCACCAGAATGGTTCTGTCTTGAATGGGTATTGGTGGTGCAACTTCCAAAGGTTCAGGTTCCGTGTTGACTAAAGCTTCTTGGCCTTCTCGCCTTTCCCTTCTCAATTGTCTGATGGTTCTTTCAATTTCTGGGTCAAGCGGTCGAGTTCAAAGCTTCTGGTTCGTCTCATGTAGTTTCTGAGAACCTGAAACACAAGAAAACAACAACAATAAGTAAAAAGAAATTAGATACAAGTAAATGTATCTAACCTCAAAATTAATAGTGAAAGATAAATAAGTCCCTGGCAACGGCGCCAATAACTTGACCGGTACGTAATCACACGAGTATAACGCAAGCGCACGTATCGTTCAAGTAGTATAAAAAATATCGATCCCACGAGGACTTAAGACCTTTTGTTATCAATTTATGAAGTTAAATGTTTACAAGTATCTAATGGATTGATTGTTTGATTGGGTGGTGACTTTAAAATTAAAACAAGTAAATAAAATTGCTTGAAAGTAGATTGAAGAAAATTCAAATTTATAAAACTATCCAGGGTTGTGAATCCTCCCAATATCTTTTTAAAACATGAAGTGGTTATTTTACATTTGTGTAATATATTGGTTTATTAACCTGGAACACGAAATTATGTAAAAGCCTATTCCGATGGTCAAATACAATACCCAGTATAACCCAATTAATCATATTCATATGTTAACCAAGTTATCTGAATTTATTAAGATTAAGTTCCAATTATGGCTACCCCCGCCCGACAGGTATATTCCTATCATGTAAGGAAATCTATTAAAGGGTTATCTATCCTCAAGGAAGATCGTGGGCTATTAAGTCTAAGGTCTTAAACCTAAAATCCCTTTTCCAAGTTCATTTTAAGTTTACCAGTTCAATTTTATTAATGGCCAGTTAATAAAAAGCATTAGGATTAAGGCTCAATAAATAAACCTTTATATTACCCAAACTGTAATTTAACCCCTTATAAACTGGTGATATTGGATTTCATCACAACCCCAGATAACTGGCTTAGTTACGACACATATTTACGGGTAGTAAAAACTTAAATAAAATAAAAGACATAAAGTAAAATGCTGAAAGTAAATTACTGAAAAGTAAATGCTGAAAGTAATTGCTGAAAAGTAAATGCTGAAAGTAAATTGCTGAAAATTAAATAAAGTAAAAGTATAATAAAAGAAAATGCTGAGGTAAAAGGATCCACTTTTATTACTTCTATTTTTTGATATCTCCCTTAATATAATATATTAACTTTTCATGATAATTACCAACCAGCCATATAGGCGGTATCCAGATTAAGTCAAATTAATAATTAATTACCAACCGACCAATCAGGCGGTATCCAGTTTAGTCAGGTTAAAACCAATTTAAATAATTACCAACCGACCAATATGGCGGTATCCTCGTTAAGTCAGGTTTTAATAACTAGTTTTATATTATCATTAAGGGAGATTAATCTAAATATTAGTAATAAAAGTTTTACCTTTTACCCCAGCAAAGGGGAGTTACCTCCTCATTACTGAAAAGTAAAAACTAAAATTAAAGAAAGAAAAGTACCGTGCGTAAAAGTAATTGCGGAAAGTAAAACTGAAAAGTAAAGAAAAGAAAGTGCGAAAGCGGAAATTAATTACTGAAAGCTATAATAAACAAACAAGATACAATCTTCTTAGTATTCTTAAGGAATTCCTTAGAAGAAAGTATTTTTACAAATGAAATGACTTGGTATTTATAGACAAAATTTTGCCTCCATCAAATCATCCACCAAATCCATTATTAATTGCTCCACTAATTGCTCCACCAAATCCATTATTAATTGCTCCACTAATTGCTTATCATGTTTTGGTGGTGATTTGATAATTTTTATTATTTATTTATTAATTTATTTTTGCTTTGAAAATGACTTTAATAATTACACACAACACACTTCTGGATGGTTCATCATTTCGGGCATGAAATATTCAGAATTCGAAATTATTTTGTCTTTCAAAGTTGTAGATCTTTGAGTCTTCTTTAATCTGAAACTTGAATCAGCTCAATCCGATATCGGAGTAAGACGTTATGCCCAAAATACGACGTATGCACAAAACTGGAATTTCCAAAACTGCACCTCATTAAAACTCCCTTTCAAGTTTCCAATCTCCAAAATTAATATGTCAAGTCCAATTTTTGCCCTTATTTGACCCATATTTCGTCCTAAATGATTTCATTATATCCCAATATTATTTATCTGCAAAATAAAATAAAACAATCAAAACGTTCATCAAACCCGAGAACTAAACAAAATATTAAGTAAAAGAGCGGTAAATATTGATATATTTTCCGCTCATCATAGCCTCGGGATATGCCTAGCACAGGGAGGGGAGAATGCCCTCGTGGCATTGGCATCCTATTTTGGATCCGTAGGAGCATAGCACGGGGAAGGCCTGAGGGTCTCCGTGACGTTTGTAGACTCATGGCCTACTTAGCATGGGAAAACATCTTATGGCGTTGGCCACCCCCTCGATCCGTAGCTCGGCTCTACGGGACGTTGAACTGTGAGGTTTGTTCATTATTAATTTTGGGTGGATGGGGCAGGACGTTGTCTCAGGCTACATTGTTATTCTTTTGGGTCTGCACGGGATATGTGATATATCACCCTCATTTTGGTTTGTCTTGTCTTTTTTTTTAATCCTGGTTTCGTTTTTGTGGATGACTTGAAATGGGATGCCATTTCCATTCTCCATGGTGATTTCCGGAGGTCAAAAGTTTTGATAGCTCGGGGCTGCATTCGTTCCGCCAAGGCCATGTTGGTGGCG
>SKCR01012559.1:0-12350 GCA_019454045.1 Zanthoxylum bungeanum
TGCCAAAGTTGAGAAGGTGAATTGGTCTCCCATTTAACTATTTAATATGTCATAAACTTTTCTTCACTTATATGCAGTGTTTAAAAATACGTTTCGAGGCGGCCGCCTCGGACGCCTCGCACCGCCTCACGGCGTCGGCGCCTCGAGGCGGCCGCCTTATACGCCAACAACCGAGGCGGCCGCCTTTCACCGATGAGGCGGCCGCCTCAGGCCGCCTCACGCAGACTCGGCGCGAGGCGGTCCGAGGCGGCTGCCTCGCGTTCTTGTGCCATTTTTTTTTATTTTTTTTTTTATTTTTACCATTGAAACGACGACGTTTTGGGGTGCCAAAACGTCGTCGTTTTGACTTCTTTATATAAAAAAAAAAATAAGCGTAAAATCATTTTACAAATTCATTCCATCTTCATCTAGAGTTTCTTCTCAGCATCGACGCATCTTCTCAATTTCGTCTAGGGTTTCTCGTCTCAGCATCGACGCATCAGCTTCTCGACGTGTCTCTTCAGCTTCTCGGCGTTTCGTCTTCAGCTTCTCGGCGTTAAAAAATAATGCAACTTATATAATTAAATTAAAAAATAATACAACTTATATAATCAAATTAAAAAATAATACGACTTTATGTTATTTGTTAGGGAAAAGGAAAGGGAAAGCTCCATAATTAGTGGATGAAGACAATACAAGTGAAAGAGGTTCTTTGGATGATGACTCATCTGATGATGACATAGATTTTGACCCAAGCTTCATGCCGCTAGACACTAATGATAGTTTATTTAAGGATTAGTTATTAATAATTTTTTGAACATACTATGAATTATGAAGAAAGTAATGTATTTTGGATTACTTATCAATTGTTTTTTGAACATATTATGAATTATGAAGAAATGAATGTATTTTGAATTATTTTTCCGATTTCCGGATCGAGGCGCCCGCCTCACCGCCTCGAGGAGGTCCGCCTCGCGCCTCAATGGCCGACCGCCTCGAGGGCCGCCCCGTATTTTTAAACATTGCTTATATGTGAAAAGATAAGGCGAAAACCTTTACAGGATGTATTTTTATATCATATAGTTCCAGTTAAAAGATCATATTGAACTTGCTTCTTAGAGAATAGATAATGGATTGAAGTTATTGGACTCTTTATCATATCAAATTTTGCATGTTTTTTAACTTGTCTCTTTTTCATTCCCTACTAAGTCGAATAACGATAATCTATAGTCTAAATAATTTTTTTCCTTACTTCCAGTGGCTTTTGCCAAGTGAGGGAGGCTATTTGGAGGTGAAAGGTCTAGAAAAGACATGGCAGATCAAACAGGAAGCAATTGCTCAAGAAGTAGATATCCTAAGCTCTAGAAGTCAATATGATATCTTGTTTCCAGGTTGATGCCTGCTCCCTAACTACTAAAGATTAAGATTTTTTTTTACCCTTCATCTACATGGATGACAATTTCGTTGCCACTTCTGTGGTTCTTGGTGAAATTTGCAAGTGGGCATGTATGGTTGTGTGCATGTTTTAAATCTCAGTTATGTAGTCCTAAAATTAAGAGAACCGGACGAACTACAAAAGAGAAAATACTGAATTCATTGTAACTATTAAGGATTGTTGAAAAAATGTTGTTATCGATAGAAAGGTCTTGGCAGAAAAGGGAGGGATATTGGAAATTGAGAGTCATAAATAATTTTATTTTATACAATTAGTAGAATAGGAACACTGTTCTTAACATACACTTGTTCTGGAATTTCTGTATGAGGAGTGGAATCTGGTATTTGCCTTATGTTATGCAACTTTGAAGAGACTGATCCTAGGTTTTGACTAATAAGGAAGTTTTATTTAAAAAGAAAGGAAATTGTGCGCTAACGTTCTATTAAATTTGCTAGAGTTATGTTTAGAATCTAGGGTTGTCTCCTAACGTTCAATTAACATTTTCTAGGGTTATCTTTAAAATCCAAAGTTCTCATCTTGTATGCTATTCTCCATTAAATAGTATGGTAAAACAAAATCATGGGGTCTTCATCACTCCGTTAGGCATGAGATTTAAGGTGCTGTCTTAGATGATCTATGAATAATAAAACTTGTGGGAAATTTTCTTGTTTTGCACCATGCCTTCATCTTAAGGCATAAATCTAAATATTCTTGGATTCTTCTTCAGTTTCCTTCTTTCTCTAATTAGAGTTTGTTCAACAATGTATGTTCATTGCCCGTGGCCCTATCAATTGTTCCCGAGGCTGCCTCTTTTATGATCTGGTTGATCAACCGTTCATTCCTTATTGTTATTGCTTTATTGGGAAGCTAGCTTAAATAGAACTTGCTCATTTAGTTTCCTCCTTTTAATCATGAAAATTTTTTAAATCCACCTGTGCAGAACTTGGTCCATACACACTGGATTTTACCCCTAGTGGTCGATATATGGTAGCACGCAAGGGGCACCTGGAAGTTTTGGACATGAAAAATATGAATCTAATTAAAGAAATTCAGGTATACTTTTATACTTGCAAATTGAACCGCCTCTAATTTACAGCCAAAGTTCAGACGAGACCACATCCATTGACGAACCTGACTGCTGTATTACTTTAGTTATATAGGAAACATGATATCTGTTGACGATCAAAGAATTTATTTAGAGTTTGAAATAATTGGTTATGCTAATTGGTTGTTGATTCATTCAGGTTAGAGAAACAGTGCGTGATGTGGTCTTCTTGCATAATGAGCTGTTTTTTGCTACTGCTCAGAAAAAGTATGGCTTATTTGTCCATTATTATTATTTTTCCTTTAATGACTTTTAAGTTCTTAGGCTAAACTTATTGGTTTTCATTCATATATTGGACACATTGTAAGCTTCTGTTGATGCCTTATATCTTTTGAAACCTTCATACAAAAAAGTTCCATTTTCAGAACTTTTCATCTCTGGGACGGTGGGTTCATCCTGTTTTTCATTGAGAGGGAAGTTTGAAGCTCGGTTCAGTCTTCTAGCATACTCTTTGACTGCTGCCTCTATAAAAGATTGCTGGAACTTGGTCAATCTAATTTTATTGTATTGTGTGAGGATGATCAAAAGGTTTTTCATAAAGGGGAAAATAAAACGAGTGCAATCATATTTGTTTTTGTCCTCATTTTTGCTTTATCGTAATCAATGAAAATGCTTCATTTGAACAAAATCAGAGACTTTAAATTATGTCCATTGTTTTTACGGAATTCTTATTCCTCTGCAGCATAATATATATTTTCTTTACAACACGGGAAACTGGAAAACTGTTTGCATTACCTTATCCTTGTTATTGCTTCCACTTGAGCCCTTTCATTTTGATTTATGGGTGCAGTTATAAAACAAAACTGGAAATCCTCTGTCCTTTAAATGGCTTACATTTGAAGCCCTTGAAGTCATAACCTCTTTAGGCTGACCTAACTTACCTTCCGGTCATTTTGGTTTCTTCAATTTATTTTTCAACCTAAACTTATTATAAAGTTCCCCTTCAGTTATTCTAACTCTATGCACATTTTTTTAACCCAACATGCTCTTTTTTGGCCTTTTTCGGTCATATTTACCTGATATAAGTACATTTATGTGTCACTGATCCTACTCAAAGCATACACATTGAAATTCCATCATGTTACATTAGTTCCTTGATTGAGCTTTCATTTTTTTCTTTATTTTCATCTGTCATGCCATGTTTTCAATTCTGTCTCAAACTTTGTTTTTGCATTGTCCGATATTAATATGAACCATAATATAATATACTCAGATAATTATGTAGCTTTGTTTGAATGACAGCTAAGAATTCTAAATTTTGACAGGTACCCATATATCTACAACTGAGATGGGACTGAACTTCACTGTTTAAAGGTGAGTTTAATGTTATTGGATGATTTCATTCTTTTGGGGTTGTGGCCTGTTGAAATTCGAGGATGCCCGAGATGATGTAGGGCAAGCCAGCTAGACTAAGCACTTTATGCCCTTTACATCTCTGTAGGAACACGGTGTAGTTCTGAAACTTCAGTTTTTGAAAAACCACTTTCTCTTGGCATCCATAAACAAATTTGGGCAGCTTCATTATCAAGATGTTACAATGGGTGATATGGTGGGTAATTTTCGGACTGGTCTAGGCCGTACTGATGTAATGCGGGTGAATCTCTTCAATGGGGTTGTTGCTTTGGGTCATTCAGGTGGTACAGTAACCATGTGGAAACCCACCACAGATGCTCCCCTTATCAAGATGCTATGTCACCAGGGGCCTGTTTCTGCTTTGGCATTCCATCCTAGCGGTAATCTCATGGCTACATCTGGCAAAGAAGGTAAAATTAAGATTTGGGACTTGAGGAAATACGAGGTTCTCCAAACGTTACCTGGCCATGCAAAGACTTTAGACTTCAGTCAGAAAGGTTTGCTTGCTGTTGGAATTGGATCATTTGTACAGATTCTAGGTGACTTCTATGGATCTCAGAACTACAGCAGATACATGGGTCATTCTATGGCGAAAGGCTACCAAGTAGGAAAAGTTTCTTTTCGACCGTACGAAGACGTGTTAGGCATCGGGCACTCCATGGGTTGGTCTAGTATTCTCATTCCAGGATCAGGTGAACCCAACTTCGATTCTTGGGTGGCAAACCCATTTGAAACATCTAAACAGAGGAGAGAGAAAGAAGTGCGGTGTCTTCTTGACAAGCTCCCACCTGAAACAATCATGCTGGACCCAAATAAGATTGGTACAGTCAGGGACCCAAACAATAGAGTTTTTAAAAATAGAATTTTTGATAAAAAGCTGTTGGGTGTTTAATTGTCAATTGAAAAAACTCTTTTGAATTATTATATTATTTAGTTGTACAATATTAAAAGTTTATGTAATGAAATTCCGAAAATAGATATATGCAATAAGTTATTTTATAGTCATTCAACTAGATAAGCATTTTATTGTTTTGGTAATCGAAATACTTAGTAATCATATATATCGGTGTTCAAAAATCATAACACATGAATAATAATTCGATTAAACATGTAGTTTTATCTCATGTCTCACCTATTTTAGGAGAAGAAGAAACATAACTGAAATATGTGAAATATTTGGATATTTTCGTATCCTGATTCTGAATGGTTTAGGAACTTGTTTTTCTGCAACATCGATCATGTCATTTTATCTCATGATGCTCTTCTTATATTCAAAATGTAAAATATATATGATACTGTAAAATCTTTGAAATAGACCTCCTGTTCATTGATCTATGGTTAGTAACTTGGAATCTCCTAGGCTTATAGCTGCCTTGGACTTACCTTGTTGTAGAAGAACTTGTTGTCATTTTTATCATGGGCCTGTCTCAAGAATGCAAATACTCATTAGTTGTTACCTTTTTCTCATCCTAGTGATAATTTTCATGGATTTCGTTCAGGTTTTACAGGAGCGAGGCGAGAGCACATCACGCCATGGCCGTGCTACATTTTCTGTCTTACTTTTCCAGGTGACTCTAAAAATTTATTCACCTTAAATATCATTCATGAAATATTCGATATTGTGCTTAAAGGATTGAAGCTCCTGCTCCTTTATCAGTTAATATACCAAATTGAGCTTTTTTTAAAAAAAAATTATTGATGTATATCCCCACTTTTGTGATTTTTGCTGTGCCTTACTGGCATATGTATTGAGGAGGAAATCAAACATCTATTGCTTCATGAAACAGTAAAATTTTAATATCCTTTTAAAAAAAATTGGATATTTATGTATTTTAGTGTATTGATCCTTTGGACGTCTAAAGTGAATTTCAGTCCATGTAAACTAAGACAATTAATTTTAATTGCTTATGACTACCTACTGACTTTCATCTGTGGTTAATTGTAAAATAAATCCTTGCTATAGTTTGTTTTTTGGAAACATGCTAACAAAAATGTTTCTTCTTCCTATTGTATTTTTCAGGATTTGGCTGTTGTAGTTTTGCTAATCCTCATTCCTCTTATTTCGCCAAATTCTTCCAAAGGAGGGGTAAAGATTTTGAACAATCTATCTTTCCTTTCTCCTTTTGTTCTTCAGAAGTTAGTGAATGTTCTGATCACATTTCTGCGACTGTTCCTTCACTTGCACGTAGTTCTAGGCTTTTGTGCTCATAGCTACAAGTTATTAAGGTATTTTGGAATTAAGATTACTGATGAGCAACATCTACAGTTTTATCAGCCAATGGGTGTTGTAAATACCAGTCTCTTCCAACCGTTGTTGTTGGAATTAGTTGAGAAGCTAATTAGTATTTATTGTTAGATTATATTCAACCAAGCATTAATTGTGTAGTTGGTAGTTGTGTTGTTGTGTATTTAATATGGTAGTTGTATAATGCCTATATAAAGGCCTCTCATTGTAAGTTCTAAATCAAGCAAATGTTTATAGACATTTTTCCTTCACAAATTCTCACATGGTATCAGAGCCAATCTTTCTCTGGGTTCTAGTATCTCTCTTTTAGAGTCGTCGTTCAAGTCGGCGCGTGGGGAACACACACCGCTATATATGTGTGAGCCTCACGCGCCGTGTCACGTTCCTAGTTTCAGACTAGGACGTGTAGTCGCTTTACAAAGGAGCCCATGTCTTGGGACATCAGATAAAGTTCGTTCCTGGTCAAACGTATCTCTTATAAGACCTTGTACTGGAGATATTTCATTTGTGTGGCAATATTCGGAAGTTTGCCTGGAGATTTAGAAACGTGCTCGCTTGCCGCTAGGACTGGCCTAGTTGTGCAGCGTTGTGAAGGAGCCTATATTTCGGAATGCCGGATTGAGCTTGCTCCAAGCCCTAAGTAACTCTTATGGGTGGGTAGATGTACTGGGAAGTTCTCACCCGTGGGGTCCCGTTCTGAAGTTTGGCGGGAGATTTTGAGATACGCTAGCTTGCCGCTAGTCGTTAGCCTAATTTGGTGCATTGTGAAGGAGCTAACGACCGGGGTGTCGAATCGAGTGGGACCAAGTTCCAAAGTGAATCTTATGGTCACTTGTACTGGGAAAACTTCAGCCCCAGAATGGATTTCGAGATTTGTCGGGAGATTTTGGCATAGGCCCACTTTTGGTCTTTTCCGCTAAAGTGGGGGTGTTGTGGAAACCCATCAAGACGAGCTCGTTTAGGGACGAGATTTTAACCCAAAGTCGCTTATATGGTGGCTTACTGAATGCCCGGAAGAGTTCCTGAAAACTCCTCTTAAGATAGACTTTAGAGGGGTGTGTGACAACTCAAGCGCTAGGTGCGTATACTGGTGAGACATGTGCAATGTCTTTAAAACCTCTTTAGGGGGGGAAGCCTAGGTGAACCTTGGGTAAGGCCAGGGGGGGCTTCGGTGGTCTTTGGGCTTTAGCCGTGAACCCTCTCGCCCTTAGACATCGTTGGGACAGTGTTGGAATGTTGTGATTGTGTTGGCTGGGAAAAGTGATACTTTATATCCGGTTGTGCCATTCGAGTGCCGGGTCCCGGTGCGGTACGGGCCCGCTCATGTATGCTTCGAGATAGCTTGTGACCCTTGTATCCTATATTATTGTGGGTACGTTCTCTTCCTAAACAACGTAAAATTGGGGACGGAGGCTCCGGGTAGGCTGACTTATGCGGGACGCGACCGTGTGTAAGTGCCGCACGAGCCCTTTTTCCGTTAAGGAAAAAGTCGGCCCGTGACAGTTGGTATCAGAGCCCTAGGTTGGGCACACGGAATGTTTGCAAATGTGAAATGGATGTTATTGGGACGATGTGAACATCGTAAGGCTAGTGTGAAGCCTCGGTAGAGAAACGGCTCGAGGGGAAGCTGTGAGAGTGCGCAATAGTACGCACGGGGAAATGTAAAACCCCAATTATGGTGGACCGATGCGAGATGATATGAGAGCACACGATAAGTGCTAGTTTCATATGAGGTTGGTTCGGGTGTAGCTAAAATGCTCAATAGAGACCCGAAATGGATGAGAAACTTGTCTACGAGAGACAAGTATGTGGTTTAAACACCGTGAAGGTGTGAGAGACATTTGTGATGTGCGAGTAACACCATGAGGGTGACGATGTGATAGTGACACACATATATGCGTTCATGAGAACCCGTTGTAGGGTTGATTGAAGTTGTGGGGGATTCAAAGGGGCGTGAAACCCTTTTCCTATAACAGTGAGATGGCCAGACATAATGTGAATGTCGAGATGAGTATTCCTCTCGTGTGAGGCAATATCAAGGACCGAGTGTGAACCCAATGGTTCGTGTGAGTAATTTGGATATTGCTTTATCGAGTAAAGCCTTCTAAGGCTACGAGCAACGAGTTGTTTGGATTCCTGTGATTTGGAATGCCATTAGCTTAAAGCTACGGGTAGCGAGTTGTGTGGATTCTCTATAGTGGGAATGCCTTCAATTCAAGGCTACGAGTAATATGGTGCGTGGACTCCCGTGAGTGGGAATGCTAACAAAGTGGGATGGCTTGAGATAAGCCAAAGTAAAAGTGGGGGAGTGAACCTGAAATGAGTCAGGTATCCCCAATGACCCTTGTGGAATGCATTAACCATCATGTTGGTTATAAGATGAGTTACCCATAAAAGGCTGAATGCCTAGTGGAAGTTTAGAATCTTAAACAATGGTTTGCATGTGTGTGGCAACCATGAGAAATGTGAATGTAGCTCCAAAAGAGAATACCGAGATGCATGGTATTTTGGAATGCTAGTGGCTTGATGTGACTACGAGTAGTAGTAGTGAGATTATACATACCAGTTACACTGGTAATAAGACAAATATGCGGTTGGGATTGTGGAGTGAGTTTGAGAAATAATGATTGCTTTGAGGAAGCGATCTAACGTTGAACAAAGCTTCATGAAATGACCTTTGGAGTCAGAGTAGAATTGGCAATAGTCCCAATTACGAGTTGGCTTGGTGCCTGAAGAGTAATGTGTTGAGTTGACCTAGAGTGGTCATGCAGATGATAAACCTTACATATACAAAAGGTAGAAATCAAAATAATGGAGAAGCTCGTGAAAAGGTCATGTGACCTTGAGTTGAGTATGAGCACGAGACAGTTGCTGCTGAAATGATAGTACCCTTTGCTATCCAAAATGAAGATTGTGTAATGCTCCAGAGAAGACCGAAGAGAAATTAGCTCCACCATAAGCTAATGGATCGTGGGTGTTTGTCTTCGTGATACCCAGTGGGCTACGCCGAGCGCCTTGAGTGAAAGGTAGGCAGGGGGCCAGGGTGAAGAGAACAACCGATCGTGTACAACTCCAACCTCGAAGACTACGTCAAGCGCCTGGAGAAAAAAAAAATATAAGTAGAAGACCAGGGTGCAGAGAACAACTGATCTGTACTACTCAAACCCTGAAGACTACATCAAGCGTCTGGAGGAAAAGACAAGTAAGAGACCAGGTTGAGGAGGAGAAGCTATCGAACAACTCAAACCCCGTGAACTACGTCGTGCCATTGAAGACAAAAGGTAAATAAGGAACCAGTGCGAAGGAAGCAAGCAACCTGATCAACATGACAACGAGTGAAGACCTTATGCTTTATGGAAGTGGAGACTCTCACACAAGAGTGTGTACAGAGTAGTGACTGAGTCAGACGTGCACTCATGCAGGAGAGACTGTATGGAGTAGCGACTGAGTCTGGATACATAAACTAATACACAACTGCGTGTAAAGAGTTTCTCTACATAATGTGATGGGGTGAAACTTGGAAGTTGTATGGTCAGTGTGTGAAGTTGATAATCTTAACATGTAAGGGAATCCAAGGGTTCCAAACATGTATGGAGATAATATCAAACTCATATTGTGGTAAGTTACAGAAGTTGAAGATTTCAACAAAAAGGGGTAAACTTGTGCCTAGTGCCAAAGTTGAGCCATTGTATCAGAAACCGAGACTTATATACGAAAGCGTATGTGATGCTGTTGTGTTTAGATATTTTGTGCTCAATTCAATATAGAGTTGGATAATGTGGCTAACATAGACATGTGATTCCATTCATTAACATATGAATGTGGTTTCAATGTCTTCCTTGTGGGCCCATAACCCACAGGTCCCAGGATCGAAATAAATTCGTAACAGATACAACTTGAGTTGCCATTGGTGAGAATGTCATTGAATGAAGTGGGGGAGGACGTTATTATCCTAACCCTCAAGTTATTCCATCGTCGAGGACGACGATAAATGAAGTGGGGGAGAATGTCACGTTCCTAGTTTCAGACTAGGACGTGTAGTCGCTTTACAAAGGAGCCCATGTCTTGGGACATCAGATAAAGTTCGTTCCTGGTCAAACGTATCTCTTATAAGACCTTGTACTGGAGATATTTCATTTGTGTGGCAATATTCGGAAGTTTGCCTGGAGATTTAGAAACGTGCTCGCTTGCCGCTAGGAACTGGCCTAGTTGTGCAGCGTTGTGAAGGAGCCTATATTTCGGAATGCCGGATTGAGCTTGCTCCAAGCCCTAAGTAACTCTTATGGGTAGATGTACTGGGAAGTTCTCACCCGTGGGGTCCCGTTCTGAAGTTTGGCGGGAGATTTTGAGATACGCTAGCTTGCCGCTAGTCGTTAGCCTAATTTGGTGCATTGTGAAGGAGCTAACGACCCGGGGTGTCGAATCGAGTGGGACCAAGTTCCAAAGTGAATCTTATGGTCACTTGTACTGGGAAAACTCAGCCCCAGAATTGGATTTCGAGAGATTTGTCGGGAGATTTTGGCAGTAGGCCCACTTTTGGGTCTTTTCCGCTAAAGTGGGGGTGTTGTGGAAACCCATCAAGACGAGCTCGTTTAGGGACGAGATTTTAACCCAAAGTCGCTTATATGGTGGCTTACTGAATGCCCGGAAGAGTTCCTGAAAACTCCTCTTAAGATAGACTTTAGAGGGGGGTGTGACAACTCAAGCGCTAGGTGCGTATACTGGTGAGACATGTGCAATGTCTTTAAAACCTCTTTAGGGGGGGAAGCCTAGGTGAACCTTGGGTAAGGCCAAGGGGGCTTCGGTGGTCTTTGGGCTTTATCCGTGAACCCTCTCGCCCTTAGACATCGTTGGGACAGTGTTGGAATGTTGTGATTGTGTTGGCTGGGAAAAGTGATACTTTATATCCGGTTGTGCCATTCGAGTGCCGGGTCCCGGTGCGGTACGGGCCCGCTCATGTATGCTTCGAGATAGCTTGTGACCCTTGTATCCTATATTATTGTGGGTACGTTCTCTTCCTAAACAACGTAAAATTGGGGACGGAGGCTCCGGGTAGGCTGACTTATGCGGGACGCGACCGTGTAAGTGCCGCACGAGCCCTTTTTCCGTTAAGGAAAAAGTCGGCCCGTGACACGCCGCATCTTCTTTGGCAATCTTGACAATATCAGTGACGACGAAATGCTAATTCTTATCCCTTATTTGCACCAAGTTCCACATCTGACTTTTTTCGGGGTTTTGTTATGAGGTGATTTGGCAAGTTTTCTTTAGATGTTTTGAGCTGTTCTGGAATAGTTTAAACTTTTCAGCTGTGCATTTTCCAGCGATGTTAAACCATCCAAACCTCCACATCTGTTCTCGTTGTGCATTCTCCAACGACGTTAAACAGCCAAGTCACCATATATGTTCCTGCTGTGCATTCTCCAGCAGCGCTTTAAACACCCTAGTCTCTCTATGGTTCTTGTGCTGATTTCATCTGTAACAAGCTTGGTGCATACAACATGTATGCTCCAGCTTGAGGGGGAGTGTTGGAATTAGTTGAGAAGCTAATTAGTATTTATTGTTAGATTATATTCAACCAAGCATTAATTGTGTAGTTGGTAGTTGTGTTGTTGTGTATTTAATATGGTAGTTGTATAATGCCCATATAAAGGCCTCTCATTGTAAGTTTTATATTAAGCAAATTTTAATACACAATTTTTCCTTCACAAATTCTCACAGTTGTATTTCATTTTATCATTTTTCCTTGCAGCCTACTGCACCTACCATTCCCCCAGAATGCATGTGATATCCTCAACTGCTTGAGTGCTCATCTAAGTTGGTTTCTCTGAAAAGTTATAGATAATTGATTTAATTGAGAAGTTTCATTAATATTTTTATTTTGCAAGTGAAAATTTTCATAAAGAAACAAAAGCAGTTGGTAGGGAAGATGTGCAAATGGATTCAGCTACAAACTGCCTCTGACTGAACAACAATGGAATACTATGACTTTTCTTGAGGAATAATTGCCATAATTATTATTTGCATCTCTCTCTTTCTTTTTGGGGACAAAAGCTGCAATGCTACTCTTCTATGTGTTGTAATGGCAGATAGAGATGCAGCTTTTTCTCTCTTTTAGAAGCAGTTGGGCCTATAGATCAACCCTAAACGGCCAGATCCATTCATTTATAGCACAATGCAATAAAGGCTGTTCTTTCTTATGAAGTTTGTGTCAAGAATTTGTTCAAGAACTTAAC
>SKCR01012560.1:0-12308 GCA_019454045.1 Zanthoxylum bungeanum
TGGTATTATGACTATGTGTCTATGGGAGGCCGAAATCAGGTAGGTTGTATAGTCTTAACCTGAGACTTACATCGCTAATACTTACGATAATCGATAGACTTTGTCTTGTGGTACAGGGCTTTAACCGGTTCTGCGTACACCACTTCTGGGTTTATCAGAGAGTCGTAGTGTATTGGGTGTGATGTCAAGACGGAAGTATGACTTCAGTCATAGTGGAGATGATGTCACGCAGGATACGGTACTAGTGCTCTGGAGTGTTGCGCAACCAATCGGGATATTGTGACCAGGTCATGAATATCCGATTATAGAGACTATGTTACCAGACATCCGACATGTGCTTCGGACGGGGCAGACACTTATCCAGCCCCAGCCCTAGCACGTGACTATCCGATACTGGGCCGATATACACAATACAATTGGTATACTACGCTTGATATAGATCTTAAATATTCTTATGAGAATATGTCCGGAGAATTGGGAAGACTTTGTGCTTTGCTAGAAGCCAACCTTGTCTAGTAAATCGGTAAAACGTAGTACTTGGTACTCACGTGTTCGGATAGTCCGATGACCGATTTGACTGCCAACATATCCGGGGATCTCATGGGTCGCTTCCCAAAGATTCACCGATGACGTATGACTCGCACTTTTATTAATCTGGGATTAATATGATGAGAGAGAAAATTAATCTGGGATTAATTACAGAGATATTTATCTGGGATAAAATATCAATTAAAGAGAGAGATTGATTAATTTGGAATTAATCGATTAATTAATATATTTGATATATTAAACGAAATTGGATTTCGACGCGGAATTAAAATTAGATTTTAATTCGGGCGAGCGAATTAATTTAGAATTAATTCGTTAGCGACGTGAATAGTGATTTCGCTAGACGTAATCATTTAATTACGACGCAAAGGAAAATTCGTTAATTTGGAATTAGCGAACCCGAGCCCGAGATTATTTGCGAGCGCATTTGTATTTCGAATTCGAGTGCGGCACGTCAAATCAAGCGTCAAATCATTAGTCGCATCAAGCGTCAAATCACTTGTCACTTTGAGTGATGTGACTTGACAACTTGATTGAGTTGACTTGATGTGATGAGTGATGTCTGTGGTTGGCAATTAAAGCCAAATGTGTTTGAAATGAAATGCAAATTCATTTTTCATGTGTATTAGATACACAACAAAGACACAAAACCGTAGACACGCTTTTCCCTCCTCTCTCTCTCTTCTTCTTCTCTCTTCTCTTCACGCCATTTCTGGTTTTGCTGGGCAGTGACCGAAAATGGAGGGAAGCCAAGTGCGTTTTTGATGCAAAAACAAGAGTGCTAGCACACTCCGAGATCAATACGAAGGTGATAGGGAAGTTTACCCATGAGCCGGGATTCAAATGATGAAGCTTGGAGCTTCAAATTCTTGTTGAAAATGGCACAAAACAGACCACCAAACTGCTGTAGTGGGCGCACATGAGCAGTGGGCAGTGAGCAGAATTTCATTTTTTTGTTGCCTCCTTCGTCGCTCAACCGATCGATGTAAGTATTCCGCAACTTCCGTCGTTGTATTCACTTGTGTATCATGCTTGAGTTTTGATCTTGGGACCTATAGAAACTCCAACACGTACCCCCCAACCCCGAGCTGAGAAAGGCACTTGGACCTGGGGGAATGTTACGTCCCCAGTCTGAAGGGCTGATTCGGTGGGACGTACCCCAACCCCGAGCTGAGAAGGCACTTGGACCTGGGGGAATGTTACGTCCCCAGTCCGAAGGGCTGACTCGGTGGGTTGTATCCCGACCCCGAGCTGAGAAAGGCACTTGGACTTGAGGGAATGTTACGTCCCCAGTCCGAATGGCTGACTCGGTGGGACGTACCCCAACCCCGAGCTGAGAAAGGCACTTGGACCTGGGGGAATGTTACGTCCCCAGTCCGAAGGGCTGACTCGGTGGGACGTACCCCGAGCTGAGAAAGGCACTTGGACCTGGGGGAATGTTACATCCCCAGTCAGAATGGCTGACTCAATGGGACGTACCCCAACCCCGAGCTGAAACAAACATCGATATCGACGGTACAAGAGCAGACCCAAGCCGGAAAGAAAACATCTGACCTCGGCGGAACGAATCCAGCCTTGAGTCGATTAACCAAGCGTCCTCGGCGGAATGAATCCAGCCCCGAGCCGATTAATCAAGTGGCCTCGGCGGAAAGAATCCAGCCCCGAGCCGATTAATCAAGTGGGACTTATTCAGAAGGGAAATGAATCAACCTTTTGAAACTCTACCGAATCTGGCACGGGCGTCCCCTTACCAGACCAGTGAAAAACAAAAACAAATCTCTGGAAAATAAAATTAACAGGCGGGGGTGACTTATCACTTATCCCAAAACAAAACATTTCGCAAGTATAAACAACAACACGGATGCCTGAAAACAGCGTCATGTCCGAGGTCTCCAAAACACAATTCTGAATCTTTCAAGTCAGTGTCCCGGCGAACCAGGATTTGGATCAGTAGAGCGTTTAAAATGGTAAGGGCACATCCTCTATATACGTCAGGTCACTGTGGAGCCTGTGTATTGTGTGGGGGCTCCTCCTTACCGCACTGGAGTAGGCACACGCCACAGGGGCACAACGCATCCCCGTGTTGCGCCTCTCTTGGATCCAAATGATGAATGGATCAAAGAGTGTTCGGGACACTAAGGGCACATCCCTCCTTAGGTCCGATATCATTGGAGCTAGCAATCGTCACGGGGGCATCATCATTCCCCGTGATATGCTTTCCCACGGATCCATTACATCGGGTAAGTGAGGATCAGAGAGTGTTCGAAACATTAAGGGCACATTCCTCCTTATGTTCGGTAACACTGGAGTAAGCAATCGCCACGGGGGTATCATACATCCCCGTGCTATGCTTTTCACGGATCCTATGCATCGAGTATGTCCCTGAATATTCCGAGGACCCCGAGCTAACAGAGACACTTGGTTCTGGGGGAATGTTTCGTCCCCAGGCCAATAAGCACGACTCGATGGGACGTAACCCGAACCCTGAGTCGAATAGTATAGCAGCCTCGGCAGAACGAGATCCAGCCCCGAGCCGATGAAGAGGCCTCGGCGGAATGAACTCCAACCCCGAGCCGATTGTTGAAGTGGCCTCGGCGGAACGAACTCCAGCCCCGAGCCGATTGTTGAAGTAGCCTACGAACGGCTTTCTGAGTTGTGCAAAGCTACCGATGCTCCCTGGGGCTAGACTTTTATACCATAGAATGGCGGGTCCACCCAAAGTTAGGGGGAACACTTTGCAGATGGCATCTCCTACCACTCCATGGACTTCCATCTACAGGACAAAGCTTTCGATGTGGGATTTCGGGTCAGAGTGGCCTTTGTAAGGTGTCATGGTCGGCATGTTGAATCGCCTTGGGAATTTTGCCGACTTTATTTCTTCCGTGAGGGGAGATTCCTCCTCACTATCCCGGGCATTCCCTGCATCAGTCTTGAGGCCTACCCCCCACTTGGTCATCTCTTTTTTCAACCAAGACTTTATTTCACTGCTTGTGCCACCATGTCGTATCCTGTGCCCCTCTGTGCGTTTCTTGCCCCGGGTGCGGCGTTCCTCATGCCTTGGAATTTCCCGCACACTTTCGCTATGTTCCTTGTCCTCTCTTCTGGAGTCGCGGAGACTGTCATAGGAGGGATCCGGTGATGGTCTTCCTTCTTCTTCTTCCCATGTGTCATCTGTTTGTGAATCTTTTTCTACAACTACGGATTTTATCCCGTAGGGGCCCCTCCTCCTGGGTCCATCGTCTTCACTTGTATCTACCACTCTTTTACCTTCTGCTTTTTCACCTCTTCTTCGACTGGTTCTGACTTCGGGTCTTTCGTTGTTCGTTTCCTCCATTCTCTCCAGCCGATCCACCATGGATTCATACTTTCTTCCATCTTCTTCATCCAATCTGTAGTCAGATTCCCCGACGATTGGTGATTTCCGCCTTCTGCCATCGTCTTACTACGCGAACTGCTTTTTGTTGATTCCCCACAGACGGCGCCAACTGTTGACGGCGGATTTTGGTCTCAGGATAATATGGGAATATCACTCCCGAGGTAATCCTCCTTCAATAGTAATTTGTTTGGTTATGGGGGACCAAAAGCAAACTTAGCAAAAGATAGATAAATACGCCAATCGACAAGGAGATTTAACGTGGTTCGGTGGATTCGGATCCGACCTACGTGCATGGACACAAACATGATGATACTTTTATTATTCAAACACGATTCTCATATCTTTTTTGTGTTTTACAAGTCAGAGTTTGATGATTCTGATCCTGATATTGGTTCTCCTCTCCTCCCTCTTAAGCATACTCTACCCTCCTATTTATAATAGTGCAGAAATCAGATTCCTTCTTTTACAAGGGTTTCCTAGTTGAAACAATTTCCCTTTCCCATAAGGATTCCTAGTCAAAAACTACATTTACTTCCTTTATCATACTAGGACATTGACTTAATAGTTTACCCCATGAAAGTAGGATAACTTATTATCTTATCTCGTATGGATAGAATGCCTTATTTTCCCGAACATATCTTGCCCTATGCTCGGTCTTCATGTGGTCGGTCATAATAGTCTTTTGTACTGAGAATGTTGCTGTCGACCTGATAATTGCCCGGTCATCTTGAACTCAAGTGCTCGGTGACTAATCGTAAAGTTCCCGGCCCCTTACTGTTGACTCTTTAGTGGTCGAGTCGGCATTAATAATCTTGACTGAGAAGTGAATTACCTTTTTTACCCCTGTCGTGCTGCTTAAATAACATAGTGCCTGAAAACACCATCAACAAAAGATGAAATGAAAAAACAAACAGTTTTACACAACAAGTTTTTACAAAATGAATCAACTCTGTCAGTTTGAAGTTCAACAGTAGGCTGCGGTTGCCTGTAAGTTATAACGTGCAATATACCTCACGAACTGTGAGGTTTTGGGGTTAGTGTGGAAGTATTTATGTCTAACACAAACATTATTCTACAACATTGTGGGAAAAGGAGAAAAATTTAAGGAAATATTATGGAAATGTTGTTGTAATCCTAAGTACTTAATTATCTTGCTACTTCCAATTATCTAAATTTACTTTTCTTTTACTTTAGTTTATTAGTCAATACCTCTTTCTTCAAAATCATTAATCTAAATAAGGTTAGGGTTGGTAAAACTTTAGTGTTAGACATTAATAATAATTCCCCATGGAATCGATATTTTTATACTACTTATGCGATACGTGCGCTTGCGTACTATATAAAATTGCGACCACCTCAACAACTAGAAATTTTAGATAAACATCCCAAAGAGATATAATTTTCGACGCTAAATATTTTGACGCTAGAAGTCTTTTTTTTTTGTAGTGATAACTAAAATAATGAGATTATTGCCCTATTTATAAGAGAGCAATTAGAGTCCTACTCAAATAAGGCCAATGTCCTCTAAACCTAAATAAACTAAAATACTGTAAATATTAATAAGACTTAAATAAAAAAAAAACTAAAATAAGAAAATGTTAAATAAAATAATCCTAATTAATTCCTGTTACACCATTAATAAAGCAGCTGGATAAACGAATAAAAAAATAAGGATGGAAAACTAGCATTGAACTAGGGATGATCACAGTTTCGGGGTCAAATCGCAACCCGACTGTTAGACAGTAATGACCCATAGCGTCACTTTTTGTAAATGATATTGTATTATTGTACAAAATTAACTATGTAGTAATGAAATTGCCTTTTACCGTTTTGTAATTTATTTACTTTGATATATAAATGGTAAAAGTCCCTATGATTAGTTCTGGATTGTGATGATATGAGACAGTATCAATCCATAAAGGTTTAATCATTAAATATCCCTAGTCGTAGTATTATCGAGATTGGACATCGATAATGCGGAATAGACTAGTACTGCACTTGTGCATGTTGTGAGGGCACAACGGCATAGTTCTCATATATTTAAGTATTGGATACTTATGCAAGTGCGGTAGGGGGTTGTGTTTTACCGATGGTACGGAAAACAGCTTCGCTCTGGATAGACCCCGCGGAGTCCCATTGGTAGTATGTCTGCGTGTCTATGGGAGTCCGCTTCAGGGTAGGTGCATATGATCTTAACCTGAGACTTGCATCGCTAGTACTTACGACAATCGGTAAACTTTAGTTTTGGTGGTCCAGGGCTTTAACGGGTTCTGTGTACACCTCTTCTGGGTTTATCGAGAATCGTAGTGTATTGGGTGTGATGTCAAGATGGAAGTATCACTTCAGACATATGGAGATGATGATCGCGAGGGATACAGAACTAGTACTCTATAATGGTTGCAACCATCGGGATAATATGACTAGGTCAGGATTATCCGATTCAAAGAGACTGGTTGCTTGATGTCCGATATGTGTATCGTACGGGGCAGACACATCTCCAGCCCCAGGCCTTACATGTGATCATCCGATACTGGTTCGATATACACTATACTACGGTATACTACGCCTGTTATAGATCTTATATTCCAATAAGAATATTTCTAGAGAATTGGGTAGACATGGCGTTTTGCTAGAGGCTAACCTTGTCTTGTAAATCGGTAAAAACGTAGTACTTGGTACGTACGTGTTCGGATATTTCGACAACCGGATTTACTGCCAACATATCTAGAGATCTCTTGGGTCGCTTCCCGAAGATTCACCAATGACGTATGATTCAAACTCGATTAATCTTGGATTAATTACGGAGAGACTTTATCTTGGATAAAGTACTATATAAAGAGAGAGAACGATTAATTTGGAATTAATCGTAAAATTATTATATTCGATATAATAATCGAAATCGATTTCGACCCGAAATTAAAATTAGATTTTAATTCGGGCAAACGAGTTAATTTAGAATCAATTCGTTAGCGACGTAAATGATAATTTCGCTAGGCGCAATTATTTATTTAAATTCGATTTAATTAACGTCGCGACGTAAGTTCGGTATTTCGGAAATATCGAACCCGAACGCGTGAGTGCACGTGGGCCCACTTTCATTTGGAAACGTGTGGGGCCCACATGACACATGTCATTATATGCATTATTTAATTGTTGATGCATTGCATGGAGATAGTGTACAATGCACTCAAGGGTTTTGCATGGAAATTGAGTGTTTGACACTCTAAAAGCCATTGCATGATTTGTGTCATAAGTTTATTATTAATTAATAAATATTATGGCATAAATATAAATTGATTTTTGTAACAAAAAAATCAGATCTCTCCTCTCTCTCACATTGCCGAAAACTTCACTGCAGTTTTGGCTCTCCACTTTTCTGTTTTTGTTGCAAAAACTTGAAGAATTTGTGCATGTTTGGAACATATAAAATACACATCTTTGGCTAGCACCATCAAGGGATCATACAAAGGTGTTATGGGAAACTCATCTTAGAGCTTGGAAGGATCAAAAATTGCTTGGAGCTTCTCTTTTCTGTTTGGCCGAAACCCTCACTGCACAAAGGAGAAATTTTTGTTTCATCAACGCATCCGCATTCCGATCTTTGTGAGTATGATTCCGCCATACTTCAATATTGTTCATTCATTTATATGTTTTGCTTGTTCTTTTGATCTTGGGACATGGATTAGATTTTCCAACACCGACCGAAACCGCACCAACCCGAACCGCACCGCGCGGTTTGAAAAAAAATTAAAAATGATTTCGGGTCAATCGGAACCGAACCGTAAATTTCGGGTCGGTATGCGGTTTTGATCCAACCATTACCCGAACCGCCCAAAATCGTAAATTTTGACTCAAACCGCCGACCCACGTTCAAATTAGATATTATTTTATATTTTTCTTCTTCTTTAACCATGAAATTTAAGATATTTAATGATCATATGATAATATGCAATATATAAATGGAAATTACGTATTTTCTCTTCAATTATTATGTGAAAACATACAAAATTTCATTAAAAAATTTATAATCTAAACCGCCGACCCGAACCGCCCAAACTGCTAAACCGCCAACCCGAACCGCCACAGTTTTCCTTATCAAATTTGCGGTTTCGGTTTCTAATTTCTCAAACCGCCAACCAGCGCGGTTTGAAGTGAAAAACGAAAAAATCGACCCGAACCGCACCGCGAACACCCTACATTTAACTCAAATAGTATTTTTTCTATGTACCAAATTGGGACAAGATGACGTCTAATACAAATGTCATTGTAGACATTGTATTTTTACGCATAATTCGATGATGAGTCTCTTTTGGGGTACCCTCTGAAATCTTGGAAAATTACAAGGATGAATGCTAAAAAGGAAGAAAACTCCAAGGAATTCGGAAAATAGCCAAAACCCCAGTCGAACGTCATCTATGTCCAGCCAGTATTCTCTCAGATCATCAAATCCATTCGGATGTACACATAAAATCCTAAATTCGGCCCTACAAATCACAGCTGTCATTGAATGAGCAGAGATTATCAGTTATTGAAGTCATGGGATTTGATCATGGCCAGCCGGTTATGAAATCCAAATTAAATATCCGGCTGGACATGAATTAAAGTCATAAGTGCATGTGTTTATCATGAAGATTAAAGTCACGGGCTTGATTACGTCTGACTGGATGTGTGTAGGCATTGCATTTTTGCATGTGAAACCTGATGATGAGTCTCAGTTGGAGGCACTACCTTTTAAGTCACGGAAGCCGCGGGAAACGGATGTCGGAAGGGAGGAGTCAAGAATTGACTCATAATCGGATTAAGTTCGCTGGTTTAGCTTCGGGTTACTTGTTGGTTGTCCATTTTAAAAATTATTCCCGGCCCAAAATACTCACAAATCACCTAACCTCGACCTAAAATCCCCGCAAGCCCCTTGGCCTTGACCTAAAATCCCCGCAAGCCCACATACCTAGCCCACACAAACCAAACCCACCAACCAAAGGCCCACACGCCCATTTACCTAATACACACCCAAATTAAATCTAATATTAAGTTAAATATTAATTAGATAATGTAATTAAATAAAATAATTAATTAAGTCATATACCAAATTAAATAAAACAAATAAAATCTAAATAATCACCTACCAAAATAATAAAAATACTTACACAAATTAAAGAAATTGCATGCCTAATAAAGATAAATCAAATATATTATATACCAAACTTAACAAATATCATGCCTAATTAAAATCAATCATAACAAATTAAATATTTTGTATTCCTAATCTAGCCAAGATTTGTCCCCCCTCAATCTAATCCTTTCCTTGTTGAATACCAAATCAAATCCTCATTTTAATGCCAAAATCCCTTCCTTGTGAGACAAGGAGTAGCCCTAACCTTTCTCTATATAAACAACCCCTAACCAAGACATGCACTCCCCTAGCTCATACACAAGACTTACACGAAAATCACAACACCAAGAGCCCTAGCCACTCACGGCAATAGCAAGAAGAAAAACACAAATAATTCTCTTCATCTCCCCCACTCCACAACCGAAAATAGCAGCCCCTAAACCTCCACACATCACCGAAAATACACCCCCAAACAGCAGCCCATTTCCACCGAAAACAACAGCCCCTACACCTCATAAAAGACGTCTGAACATTAGCCCAAATCACCCCCAAAACAGCAGCCAAATCCTCTTAAAACAGTCCCTAAAATCCTCAAAACAGTAACATAAAAACTGCATTTATAATCCTTAAAATAATCACACAAGACTGCACAAAAAACACTCGAAACAGTCCGTGGAAACGTCAAAACAGTGACCTGAACAGTGAGCAGAAAATACAGAGGAAACAGCAGCAAAACGGAGGCCAAACAGCAGCAAAACGGAGTCAAAACAGTAGCTTGAGCAGCGAAACAGTGAGGTAAAACGCAAACCAGTGAACCAGAAAAGTTGCGGTGTGATAGCCCTTCCGACGGCCGTGAAACGCGAGTTCGAAAGTCGACATAAAAGGTTAGACCTGAGGGTATCTTCCACATTCATTTTCGGTTTTATTTGTATTATTTATTGAGTATTGCTTGCATGATTGTTATGTTGAAATGCATGTTGTGGCCCTTGAGTAGATAAATATGCATGGATTATGAGATATTGTATGTTGTGGCTTTGGAATAAAACAAAAGATGTGTCAACTCTCGCAGTATATCGGATGGAAACCCGGACATAAATTTCATAGCCGATTCCGAATAGACGGTAGTATGATCTGTACTCGGGATACAACTTCATGTACCGCTTGAGTAAATGACACTTTCTTTTGTCTTATATTGCTTTGATTTATTTATTTTTCGTCATTTGAATTCTGCATGTTACTTTTTTATGCATGATTCAATCGAGCGCATGGGCTTAGTAAGTGCGATGAAAGGTCCCCTATTTGGAGGGGTTAAAATCCTTTACCACGATGCTTTGCCGCGCCGGTTGATGTGTGTTCGATTGAATGCAAAATACGTTCAATCGGGCATACTACGTTCGGTATTATTGTTTTTAATTCTTTGTGTGCATTATTCAATCGAGCGCATGGGCTTAGTAAGTGCGATGAAAGGTCCCCTATTTGGAGGGGTTAAAATCCTTTACCACGATGCTTTACCGCGCCGGTTGGTGTGTGTTCGGTTAAATGCAAGATATGTTCAATCGGATATACTAAGTTTGATATAGTTATCTTTGTCTTTGTACGCATTGTAACGAAAGGCTCATGGGCTTATTGTGTTGGATTAAAAGGCTCTCCATTTGGGGGAAGAAAAGCCTAAAAGGCTACCTTTACCACGATATTTGCCGTGTCTTTCATCTTTTGGTTTCATTATCTATCCCTGTCTTGGCTGGACCTATTATCATTGGTATACCCATATTCTCACCCCCCCTCTACTCTCGGCAACTGAAAAACACAAAGCACCTCCACGCAAATACCCTAGTTGATCCCCACATTCACGCCATTACCCTCACCACCTCATCTCACGTAACAGGCCTCACCCTTCACGCAATAACACAGCTCACAAAACCTCACACTGCCACCCAGACCTGCACGCCACAACACCCATGCTCACGTCCCATTCACTCACGCACACACTGCCCTCCTCACTCACGCACACACTTCCATTCACTCATGCGTACACAGCCCAGTACACTAACCTAATGCTCACCCACTGACTATCGATAATTCCCTTCCTTTACCTTCATGCCCTAAACTACAAACAGTCCCCACACACTCAAATTATTCACGCAATTCACCTGCCATTAAGCCGCTTACCACAAGCATAACTCCTCACGTCATAAAGCCAATTATACCATTCATGCATGTATTATGAAATCTCATATAGTCATTCTTATCTTTGTATACATCATTATGAAAAGCATGTTTATCACATTGGTTGCATCATTTACCTTTGTCTTGGCTTAACATATTACAATTCGTATATCCATGTCATGATAGCATTTGAGTATTATTTCTTGTGGTATATCGGATGGAAACCCATACATAAATTTCGTAGTCGATTCAGAATGGACGGTAGTGCGGTCTGCACTTGGGATACAATTCCACGTACCACTTGGAAAAGTGCTCACATGTGTGCTTGTGTGGTTAGTGTGTGTGCTTGTGCTTTCGTGAATACAATATGCCAATGAAGTTGTATGTTCGTTGCTACTTTGATGTACTTTCAAGCATGCAATCTTAGATGTAAAATATATGTAAATTTAGGTGCAAGTTTTATTTTGTACATGTGAATTTAGAAGCATGATACTCTCGGAAATAAGTGTTACTTAAGCTTGATTAAATTATTACATAAATCCTTTCATTACAAGTGACATAAGTAAGGGATCGTTCCGAACCCAACGGTTTGAGGTTTTCCCTTGCGAGGGGTGAGTTCGGCCTTAAATCTCATTTTCCCGGTTCACACCGGGTGGCGACTCCATTATTCTCCGATTTAGTCCCCTGCGGACTACTCCGTACTCCCAACCGGGCCGCGAGCCCGGGACAGCATGCGTCGTCCAGTTTCTGTGTCCTACAATGTGTATTTCAAAATATACCTCCGATTGGATGTGTATCGAATTGTAACTGACGACTGAAATGAGAGAGGGAAGTGATCCTACATCCCATTGTTGGTTTCTATTATATAGGTCCCAAACAAAGATTAAACATATGAAATACTAAAATGAATATATAAAAGACTTGAAGCATGGCGGAATCATACTTACAAAGTTATGTGATGAAGAAGATGAACAAAACCTTTGAATCTCCAAGCTCCAAGTTGGTTGGTTGGTTTCGGCCAAGAGGAGGAAGAAGACTCCAAGCTCCAAGCTCTTGTATTCCAAGCTCTTTGATGGTTTCCCTATCACCTCTTTTGATCCCTTG